>CAUYLG010024335.1:0-27602 GCA_963573385.1 Cacajao melanocephalus
TATATATTTTTTTAAATTACATTTTAGGTTCTGGGGTACATGTAAAGAACATACAAGATTGTTGCATAGGTACATACATGGCAATGCAGTTTGCTGCCTCCATCTCCATCACCTATATCTGGCATTTCTCCCCATGTTATCTCTCCCCAACTCCCCACTCCCCGCTGTCTCTCCCCTATTTCCCCCCGACAGACCCCAGTGTGTGATGCTCGCCTCCCTGTGTCCATGTGTTCTCATTGTTCAACACCCGCCTATGAGTGAGAACATGCGGTGTTTGATTTTGAAACTAAGCTTTTAGATGGGTTCAGAAAATCTTATTCCTTAAATAAAAGAATGCCTCTCCAATTATTTCATATATGTTAAATTATTGTTAGTTCCTATGTGCTTTTTTTTTTTGGTGCTACATGAGTACAACTGTAGACATAAAAAAAATCAGTTTTTTGATTTGTAGACAGCTATGAAGCAAAAGAGAAATTTTTAGAAATTGTCTCTGATTATAATCATGTAATAGATGATAGATAGATAGATAGATAGATAGATAGATAGATTGATAGATTGATAGATAGATGATAGAATACAAGGAAAACTAAACTTCGACAACAAACTAGATAAGAAATGGTTGAAAACATAACTCTCCCAGTAATTTATCCCTTTGATTAAAACCTTTTGGGTGACTAGGAAAATATTTAAACCTATCTATCTATCTATCTATCTATCTATCTATCTATCTATCATCTATCTGTCTATCTATCTATCTATCTATCTATCTATCTATCTATCTATCTATCATCTAGCTAGCTATCATCTATCTAACTATCTCTATCTATCTGTCTATCTATCTATCTATCTATCTATCTATCTATCTATCTATCTGTCATCTACCTACCTACCTACCTACCTATCTATTTTTAAAGCTATGCCACTGGTATGGCTTCAAAAGGTACTATTTGGAATTTATTTGTAAAAGTAGCTGACTAAGTCAACACAACATAACACAACACAAGAAAATTCCAATACTACCAATTTTGCCTAAACTTATGTCTACTCAGCAGAGAATTGTTTTTATATCCTTTATTATATCATTGGAAAATATCATTGCACAATTTTAATGCTCAACACACTGTAAACAACATCTTTAAATATTATCTCATATTATTTATGATAGATAGCTGAAAATATCATAAATGCATGTGAATCGTTCCAACCTGGCTCATGTTGTTTCCAATTTCAATAGCATTGAATACTTGATAAAATTAAAATAAAATAATTCTGTATAAACTTTCCACTCCTTATTACAGTAAATTATTCTTCATGATAGAAAAAGGAATTCTTACATTTTAACCAAAGAATGAGGTTTTCAGTACAATTTTAGAGAGGTTTACGCCAAACAATTATTCTTATCCAGTGACTGAGAGATAACTGATCTTCTATTATTTAGATAAGAAAATATGTATGTATTCTATAGAGGTTATATTCATCAAGAAGATAATTTGTAGAAACCAACATCACTGAGGGCCAGTAATAGACTTGGGGCATCTATTTACATATTCAATGTCATCCCTTGTATTTATACTTCTAAGCCGATTCAGAATGAAAAAGTATATGATCTCTAAGATGATATGATTTTGTGTTTATGACAAACAACAGAGAAAAACAAAGGTTTGAAGGGACATGGATGAAGCTGGAAACCATCATCCTCAGCAAACTAACACAGGAACAGAAAACCAAACACCACATGTTCTCACTCATAAGTGGGGCATTGAACAATGAGAACACATGGATACAGGGAGGGGAACATCACACACTGGGGCCTGTCAGGGAGTGAGGGGCAAAGGGAGGGAGAGCATTAGGACAACTACCTAATGCATGCTGGGCTTAAAACCTAGATGACGGGTTGATAGGTGCAGCACACCACCATGGCACATGTATACCTATGTGTCAAACCCGCATGTTCGGCACATGTATCCTAGAACTTGAAGTAAAGTAAAAAATAAAAACAAAATAACTAAATGAAGGAGAGAAAGAGAAGGAACCCTACTGAATAAGCAATTCAGTAAGCTGGTAAAGGAAGATATTTAAATGGTTTCTAACATTATTAAGTCACAACACTATGTGGTGATGCTTCAGTAAGTCGATACTCTATACAAGATTGGAACTCAATTCACTATAGGTTCTTCACGTTACTTTACGTTTTGTATAGAAGGCCCTAGAGACTTTTTATTATTATACTTTAAGTTCTGGGGTACATGCACAGAACATGCAGGTTTGCTACATAGCTACACACGTGCCATGGTGGTTTGCTGCATCTGTCAGCCCCTCATCTATATTAGGTATTTCTCCTAATGCTATCCCTCTCCTAGCCCCACACCCCCTGACAGGCCTTAGTGTGTGATATTCCCCTCCCTGTGTCCATGTGTTCTCATTGTTCAACTCCCACTTATGAGTGAAAACATGCAGTGTTTGGTTTTCTGTGTGACACATATACACCATGAAATACTATGCAGCCATAAAAAAGGATGAGTTCATGTGCTTTGCAGGGACATGGATGAAGCTGGAAACCATCATTCTCAGCAAAATTGAGACATATATTTAATGATGTTTATATAGCAAACAACCTTGAAAAATTAAGACTGTGTCTTTTTCCAAAGCAAAGGGCACCCATGCTTCTACCTAGTAAAATAGAAATAATGTCACTCTCCAAAGCAAAGGACAAGAGCTGGCAGGGCTCCTCTCCCATAATGTAAACCATTACATGTACTAGCATCCATCCAGGCCCATCTGGTTTGCCCCTATGTTACTTGAAGGCAATGGGAACTGAGTCCATTGTGTTAACCACAGTGTGCTGTAGTAAACAAGTTCCTTTTCTCTGACCCAAACATCTCATGTCTTCTTTCAGCATTCATGAAATTGTGGAAGACAAACAGTTCTTGACATTGACATAAAACAAGGAAGTCCAACAGCACTCTTTAATAATAAGTATAAGTATGTACTAAAAGGCTCCCCAAAGGTGGTTACACTGATATATGTTATGTAGGAAATTTCCTTATGAAACTTCTGTGGGAAATTCTAAAATGAGAAATAATATGCTTCCTTAATAGTAATTTCATATATGATACATTGTATTGATTAAATGTCAGGGGCAATAAATTACATCGTGCCTCATGAACAATGGAACATATATAGTTAGTACCTTCTATAACAGTGTTTTTCTTTTTTTCTCAGAGTCAGGAAAGAGGAATGTTTCTCACATATATGAGCAATGTTTAAATTTTACCAAAAGAATTCATTCATATTTCAAGTACAGGTTTGAGTGGTATAACCGTGGCATGTAGTCATGAATTCAAAGTTGTCTGAAGATGAGAATATTAAATTTGAAATCCTTGTCATTCTGCTCACTCGTGTGCTCTCTCTTTTTCTGTGTTATCTGTGGCCTTTCTCAGGATTCTTCTCGAACCATTCCACAGGTGCTTATCTCTTATTATCTGGTATAATATACAAGTTATAGAATTTCAACAATCTTAGCCCACAGAGAGTACTGTCTCCCATAAAGTCCAACTAATATTCTAGAAAAAAGATTTCTGACACATGCATGCACATACAAACACAGACACACATACACATATTAATTGTACTATGTGGTTGTCGAAAAATGCACTTAAGATAGTTCTGGTGTCAGTATAACTTGTATATGTGACACTATACATTCTTCGTCATATGGATTGACAAGTGCTGAAATGCTTTCGTGTGGCTAATTAATATGAGTCCTGGAATTAGAATCAAAGCTTTTCCTAGCTTTAAAGTAACTGTAGTCAGGCAGACATCCTTAAATAAGAAAGAGATGTGGTTGAAAGAAAAGAAAGGATTGAAAGATTATATACCATGGAATACTATGCAGCCATAAAAAAGGATGAGTTCATGTCCTTTACAGGGACATGGAGGAAACTGGAAACCATCATTCTCGGCAAACTGACACAAGAACAGAAAACCAAACACTGCATGTTGTCACTCATAAGTGGGTGTTGAACAATGAGAACAAAGGAACACAGACACAGGGAGGGGAATATCACACACTGGGGCCTGTTGGGGGCTGAGGGGGCTAGGGGAGGGATAACAGGGGGTGGGGTGATTGAGGAGGGTTAACATTAAGAGAAATACCTAATGTAGGTGATGCGGGAATGGATGTAGCAAACCACCAAGGCACATGTATATCTATGTTATGAACCTGCATGTTCTATACATGTACCTTAGAACTAAAAGTATAATATAAAAAAAAAAAAGAAAGATAAGTAGACATAGGTTAGAACAGCAGGAGGAGAGAAGAAAAGAAGAAAGAAAAAAGAAAATAAACACAGTGCTCAAATCTTAATGTTCTTCATTATTTTTAAAATACTGCTTTTAGTGATTCATATATTGGTTTAAAGATAGTTGAACTTCATTCAAGTTCCTGCCAATTCAATTAAAGTAAACACATTGAGCCTTTATGGCACAGCTATTATGAAATAACTAGCATATTATGAAACAGCTAGATGCAATAAATACATTGTAAAGGAGAGAAAACTAGCATTCAATGGACATGGACTATTTACCAGGAACATTAGTATATTGTGTCATTTATTTGCTCAAGTTCCATTTTTAAGCAATTTTCCTGTTGAATGTCTTGCTGTCTAATCATATTTAAAAATGACTATTTCAATGATAGCCTCATGTATTGAGAGGCTAAATTCAGGGATATGTTTAAGAATCAAGCTATGCACTTAGATATCAGGCTTACCTAAAAAGGCTTTTAAAAAGATCTGAAATTGTTTCTTCCACTGTTTTGCCACAGAAAAAGCAGGGAGTGAAAGATGATTTACTGAGCATCAAGGTCAACCTATTTGACAGCAGAAGGGATCAGAAACGAAGCTTTGGTTTAGGACCCTTCAATACACTGCAAAATTTCTCAGATACGTAAGTGAAGCAGGAGTCAAAAGGAGTTTGCCTGAGGTTTGAAATAACCAAGCAATATCGAGGTTGCTTTTTCTTTGCATTTTTAAAACAAGTTGTGAGTTTTCGCATTTCTGTCAACTCAGAAGGAGACTATTACCATAGGAATGGCAGTAGTGTAACACATTAGACAGAACTTGAGACATACTTCTATGAAGATTGAGTTGGTATTATGAACCTTGACTCACAAATGAATAGGAATCACTCTGATATTAAAAGCTCAGACTTTAAAAGTTATCTGCACAATGAAAACTCCATTATGGGTTTCTCAAAAAGCTACAAGACTCAAGAACCAAATAAAGGAGTGAACGACTGAATAAACAAATACATATTGAGCCATGAAAACTATATTTTAAATATATTAGTATATTTTTGTGATACAATTTGCATTTTTGTTCTGTCCAAATACTCATCCTAATATTAAGTGTGAACGAGAAGAATTTCCAAATAGACAAATGATTTCTGCAATACAAGTGTTGTAACTATCATGCTACTTCTATTTTTTTCTGTCTTATTTTTTCTAATACAAAATCACATTATGCATATAAGTACAAAAAACTGAAATTTCATTGCCATTGCCTTGACCCCACTATGCAACAATCCTGCATGTTCTGCACATGTACCCCAGAACCTAAAGTGCAATAATATATATATACATATATATGTATATGTATATATATATATGCATGAGTGTGTGTGTGTGTGTATATATATATATATATATAAAGCATGTTTTTATTGGTAGGTCTTTTTAGATTTTAGTGTTCATAGTTTCATCATGGTTTCTTTTGGATTTTTCATTTGTAAGTACCCTTCTGTCATTCATCACATAGACCCTATACATACACAATAACAAATCAATTTGATCATCTATGCCTCTTCTCTTTTGGGATTCTTCCTGGTGAGAAATATCATGCATTGCTGATTGGTTCTTCCTCTTTAATATCTTTTAAAATGTTACTTCCCTTGAGTCTTAATAGTAAACCAGCACTTCTTTCTTTTGACAGACTAACCAATCACTTTCCCTTTACATCTTACTGGGCCTAGTATTTCTGTGACAGTTAATTTTATGTGTCAATTTTGCTGGTCCAGGGTACCTAGATATTTGGTCAAATATTAATCTAGATGATTCTGTGAAAGGTGTTTATTTTTTTAAATGAGATTAACATTTAAATTGGTGGACTTTGAGTAAAACAGGTTAGATGAGCTTCATTCAATTAGTTGGAAACCCTAAGAAAACACACATACTTCTTCCAAGCAAGAAGGTATTCTGTCAGCAGACTGCCTTTGGGTTTAGAACTCTCTCTGGGTTTCCAGCCTGCTGTTTTACACTGCAGATCGGACCTGCTCCTTCACGAATGCATGAGTCTGTTTCTTAAAATCTCTCTCATATATCAGAAACTGACTCATCCAATTGAGGAGATACACACACACACACACACACACACACACACACACACACACACAGAGTTGACCATTGAGCAACACAGGTTTGAAGTTCAGGGGTCCACTTATATGTGGATATTTCAATAAATACAGTCAGCCTTCTCTATTGGTGGCTTCTACATCTGCACTCAAATGTGTGTCAGAAATACACTATTCATGGTATGTGAAACACACATATCTGGAAGATCAACTTTCTGTACCCGCAGCTTCCACAGGGCCCACTCCATGACATGGGTATGCATGGATTGTGATATCTCTGGGGATCCTAGAACCAATTCCCTGTGGATACTGAGGGAGGACTATGTATCTATATCTCTTTAGATATGAATATATGCACACATATTGTTTCCTGGAGTATTTTGACTAATGTAAATTTTGGAGCAACCGTAATTGCAGAGGAACGGAATCTTAAGAATAGTTTTCTTTATTGGTTTTGGGGTTTCTGGAAGTGGATCTTTAATATGACTAGATTTAAATACACTATTGATGCTCTTTCCAGTAGTAAACACAGCACTGATAGTCCATGATGTGATGGGGCAACAGAGCTATACAGAATGTCACTACTGGACTCTTCTAACCAAAGTCTTGCAAGATGCAAGCATCTGATGCCCATAATATAATATTTTTGAACATTTTTGTCTAATGATAATAAATAATCATTTAATGAATAAAATGATCTAGTTGCCTCTAACATTACCGTACAAAGTGAAGAAAGAAAAGGATGAACTCAGGGATTTGAATTCCCAGCTCAAGTACCACATAAGTGACCTGTCAGTTTCTCTGTCTGCCCTGAAAGAGACGCTTATCTCCTGTAGCCGCAGAAGTAAGATTGTTGAAAAAAACCTAGACTCTTATTTTGTGAGTGGCTGAATTACAAGAAAAATTGAATTCCTAGCCTGCATGTCTGCTGTTAAAGTGAGCAAAGTAATTGTAAAGAAATGGAACACTGAAAGTTGGAATGAGGATGTGTGGGAAGACCTTGATGAAGCTGGAGACACTGAGCTCATAATTTCTGAAAAGTCCTCACTCCATCTTGGGAGATTAACCCTGCAATGCCTAAGGAAACTATAATGGCCCTGCCTGATGCTGTGACCTTGCAAGACGGCTAAGTCTTCCCAAGACCCACCTCATCACTATCTTTGAATCTAGTTGTGTAACTAGAACCAAGTCTTTGCATGGTCCTGAAGTTGAGGTGCAAGTGTAACCCACAACGAGGTGCATTAATTACCAAAAGAACTACTTGAGTTTTCTAATTTAGCCAGACAGAAATCTTGGGAGTTGTCATCTAAGAATTGACTTAAGTCCTATGTATTCCACGTGAAAGCAACTGTCGAAGATGAAGAAACTTCAAGGCAAGATTAACGATGAGGACAAACAGAACACTGTGGACAAGTGTAATGAAATTATCAACTGGCTTGACAAGAATCAGATAGCTGAGAGAGAAGAATTTGAACATCCGCAGAAAGAGCTGAAGAAAGTCTGCAACTCCATCATCACCAAGCTGTACCAGAGAGCAGGAGGTATGCCAGGAGGAATGCCTGGGGGATTCCCTGGTAGTGGAGCTCCTCCCTCTGGTGGTGCTTCCTCACGGCCCACCATTGAAGAGGTTGATTAAGCCAACCCATGTATAGATGTAGCATTGTTCCACACATGTAAAACATTGAAGGACCTAAATTTGTAGCAAATTCTGTGGCAGTTTTAAAAAGTTCAGCTGCTGCTATGGTAAGTTACTGGGCATTCTCAACACTTGACTATGGAACATATGCACAGGGGAAGGAAATAACATTGCACTTTCTAAACACTGTATTGTCAGTGGAAAAGGCATTGTCTTAAACTATTTAATGTTAGCATCATAAAAAAAGACATATGGGGAGTATATGTGGGAATAGATATATAGGGTATGGGATGATGGCAGAAGAAACACAAAGTTGGATTGGCAGAATGTATTGATAGGGTTCAATAAGCAGAGACTCTGCATTTAAGGTTGCAGCATGGGAAATTAGAAATAACTTCAGTGTTTTGTTTGTTTGGTTAACTGAAACATGGAGCAAAAGTTTGCCCACAGTAAATGAATTTGAAATGTCAGACCTGGGAAACTACAGAAGAAAAAATTCAAAGGCCTAGGAAGATTGGTAATGTTTCAGTGGGTTTCTTATTTATACCTATTTATCCACTCTGGGAGGGTCCAGAGGACACACCCTTCACCACCATGGAGATAACTTGGTTTGTGAGGGGAGCCCCAGCATCCCAGCAATCACTCAGCTGTCTAGGCCAGAACTTACAGTGGGAACTGTTGCCACTGAATTGGGAAATGTAAATGCAGTAGGAATCACTGGATCCTGGATGACAGGGGCCTTGTGGCAGCACTCAATGGCCAAGGTAAGGTTGGTGTGTCTACCAATGAATAGCAGTCAAAAGAGCAATCAGAATGCTATGACTTGTGGCGATTCCTGGCATTGGCTAGGGGGTCATCCTGCTCCTAGAAATGAAATACATAGGAAGCCTATTAAATTATTATTTGATCTGTAGGAACAGAAAAGTTCTAGGTCAGGTACACAAAGTCTAACCTGAATCATAAAAACAGAGAGTCATTGCCCCTCAATCAGTTTCAGACTTGAATCAGTTTACAGACCCAAAACCCCCTGAATGAAGGTGAGGCTGAGATGTCTTGAGGAAGGATCCTAATACACTTACAACAATTTATACTGTTAATCTTTAAAAAAAAAATTTATTTTCATAGGTTTTTGGGGAACAGGTGGTATTTGATGACATGAGTAAGTTCTTTAGTGGTGATTTGTGAGATTTTGGTGCACCCATTACCTGAGCAGTATATATAAACTAAACTCAATTTGTAGTCTTTTCTCCCTCAACCCCTTCCTACCCTTTATCCCATCCCCAAAGGGATCTATCACTTTTTATCAGGGTGACTGTACTTTGGGGAAAAGAAAATAATCAGACCTTTGGGGGACTACTGGATATTAGCTCTTGACTGACAAAAATTCTGAGACTTAAATTGTCACTGGGTTTACCAGTTAGCATAGAGACTTATGGAGGTCAGCTAATCAATGGAGATCAGCTCAGGTCCACCTCAGTGGAGCCAGCGGCTCCCCGACTCATTCTGTGATTACTTCCATAGTTCCAGAATGCATATTTGTATACTCAGCAGCTGGCAGAATCCCCACACTGGTTCCTGACCTGGAAGTGAGGGCTGTAATTGAGGGAAATTCCAAGTGGAAGCCACTAGAATTCCCTCTAGACAGAACAATAATGAAGCAAAGCAACATGACATTCCTGGAAAAACTGCTGAGATTAGTGCCATCACCAAAGACAAAACATGCCGGGTGTTGATTCCCAACTCATCCTTATTCTACTCTTCTATTTCGTCTGTGACTAACACAGATGGATCTTGGACATGACAGTGGATTATCATAAGCTTAGCCAGGTGGTGACTCCAACTGCAGCTGTTGTACCAGATGCGGTTTCACTGCTTGAGAGAATTAGCACATCCCCTGGTACCTGGCATGATGCTTTGGATAATAGCACATAAATTTTCTCCATTCCTGTTGGTAAAGACCACCATTAGCAGTGTGCTTCTATCTGGCAAGGTCAGCAATACAACTTCATTGTTCTGCCTCAGGGGTATCTTCACTATTTAGTCCTATGTCATAATTCACTTCACAGGGATCTTGATTACCTTTTCCTTCACAAGACATCACACAGGTCCATTACATGAAAAACATTATGCTGCTTGGATCTACTGAGCAAGAAGCAGCAACTACTCTATACATATTTGGTAAAACACTTATTTACAAAGGGTGTGGGATAGAAATCTGACAAAAATGTATTGCCATCTACCTCAGTGAAATTTGTGGGAGCCTAGTAGTACGGGGCATGTTGAGAGGTCCCTGAAAAGGTGAACCTAAGTTCTTGCATGCTGTCCCTCCTACAACCTCACAAAAGAGGCACAACACTTAGTAGAGCCTTTTAGATTTTGGAGGCAACGTACTTTGCATTTGGGTACATTACTCTGGCCCATTTACTGAGTGATGCGACATGCTGCTGATTTTGAGTGGGGACCAGAGCAAACAGAAGGCTCTGACATAGATGCAGGTTGCTTTATAGACTTTTCTGCTATTTAGGCTATAAGATCCAGCAGGTCCAATGGGGGGGCAGTAATTGAAGTGTAGTAAATAGGATGGTGAATGGCATCTTTGGTTGGACTAATTTGGTGAATTACAGCACAGGCCCTTAGGATCTGGGGACAAAGCTTTGCCTCCTCTGTGGGTATCTTCATAGGACATGAAGTATTTTCCTTCCAAAGATACTCTCCTTTTTAGAAACAGCAACCACTTGCTACTGGACCTTAGCAAGAACTGAACACTTAATCATGGTACACCAACTTCCCATGTGATCTGAGCTGCTTATCATGAACCATGTGCTACTTAACCCAGCAAGCCATAAAGTTGGGTGAGCAGAGCATTACCCTATCATCAGATGAAAGTGGCATATATGAGATCAGGTCTCAGCAGGCCCTGGAGGCACAAGCAACTGACGTGAAGAAGAGACCCAGATGCCCCCATTCCTGCCACATGCTCTTTTCTCTCCCAGCCTCTACCTATAGCCTCATGAAGCCTCATGAAGTGCTCCCTATCAGCTGAGAGAGAAAGAGAAGACTTGTGCCTGCTTTGCAGATGGTTCTTCATGATAAGCAGGCACCACTTGAAATCAGACAGCTGCAGTATTACAGGCTCTCTGGGACACTCCTGAAACACAGCGGTGAGGGGAAATCCTCTCAGTGGACAGAACTTTTGAGCAGTGCACCTGGTTTTTTATTTTGTATAGAATTAGAAATGGGAGGACATTATCCTCAGCAAACTAACACAGGAACAGAAAACCAAACGCTGCATGATCTCACTTATAAGAGGGAGCCAAAGAACGAGAACACATGGACACAGTGTGGGGAGCAACACACACTGCAGCCTGTCAGGAGTTCAGAGGGAGGGAGAACATCAGGATAAATAGCTAATGAGTGCAGGCTTTAATACCTAGGTGATGGGTTGATAGGTGTAGCAAACCAGCACGGCACATGTTTACCTCTATTAACAAACCTGCAGGTCCTGTGCATGTATCCTGTCATTTAAAATTAAACTAAAAAATGACAAAATAGTTTGCATAAAACTAAAAATAAATAAACAAAGTCTATTTTCTTTTTTTCTATTTATATACGTGTCTTGTTGATTCTGTTTTTCCAGAGAACCCTAACTAGAACGATAGCTGTAGGATTAAGTTGAGAATATCAACAGGGCATTCCTCAGTCTCTTTCATCTATGCTTTTGACATATCATCCATCTGTTTATTCTTTCTTTATGCTTTAGACAAAACCGTTAAAACTATCTTGACAAAAGTCACCTCTGGATCACTAGTTACCAAAACCAACGGAAACTTTTAAGTCATTCTTAAATTTGGCCTGTGGAGTTCAATATTTGTTGTCATTCCTCATTCTGAAAACATTTTTCTGGTTTACCTTCCATGACACTATGTATGTTTGCCTTTTGTCTCTTACTAATTAGATCTATCTAATTCTTTTTCATCTGCTTTGCAATTAAAAATCAGGGTTCTGATTTTCAATTCTCTATAATTTCTCCTAGAGTGTATTAACCACTTGTGATTTTAACTACCATCTGTATTCCAATTACTCTTTTCTGAACACCAGATTAACGTGTGTAAATATCTATGACATACTTCATCTGTGTACTTCTGAGTAACTAAGGGCATAGGATGTCCAACACCAATTATTTCATTTCTTACTTGAGTCCCAAAATCTTCAAGGGATACTAATAAAACAGAAGTCAAAAATCTGTGTCATTTTTAATTCTTCCCTTTCTTTTATTCTCTGTATGCAATTAACCACTAATTTCTGCAGATTTTTGCCTTCACAATATTTCTCTAATTTGTCTCATCTTTTACATTGCCATGATCAATGGATCTTGAAATTTTTCATTATCTCTTTACCTTTCAAATATTCAACTCTAATTTCCCATTTTCTTTACTATGCTTTCTACACAAGCCTATTGTACCTTTCTCCTGCAGATGCTCTCCCTGCAGATGCTCTATTCCTGTTTCCCCATCTTCAACGCATCTCTTAATTGGCTGTCTGATTGGTTATTCTAGAATTGCAATTCCATTAATATTAAGCCCCAGGCAAGGCACTTTATGGGTCTTTACAGTTTTAAGAACAAATACTAATCATCTGGATATGAGAATTGAACCTTTCCACACTTTCTATATTTATTCACTCCAAGTAGTTGGCTTTACACTCTGACTATACTGAAATATGGCCACCCAGGGTCACCTTGAAGTTTCAAGCCTCGGCTCTTACAAAACTTTTCCCCATATTACCACTTCTAGAAGAATTAAATCATCCTTCAAGACTCATCTCAGCTGTTTCTTCATTTGTGACGATTTTCTTGAATTCCTCCATATTCTGGATGTAGTCATAGACCTTTGTTGTTTCCACATTTCCTAATAGTGTTTCTATTAGAGTACTTTTAATAGAGTATTGAAATTATTGTTAGCATTTAAGAGTCTTGCAGGATAATAAACCATGATATTTTCTGGTGCAATGGAGCTACACCACCTGGCTTAACATGTTAGCTGAAACATTCACTGGGCATTGGATGATGGTGAAGTCATTTAACTTTTCTGTGACTCTATTTTCTGATATGTAAAATAGCACTAATAATAAGATCACTCATAGTGCTGTTTTGCAGATATGTAAGTATATGTCTGTAAAGCAATTAAAATGGTGCCCAAAGGAAGCACTCAGTAAAGTTTAATTTTTATAATTGTAATCTAGAGATCTTCATACTTATATTTATCGCCACAGGCTTAATACCATCTTATGTTGTAATGCATTCATCATAAAAAATAGGTTAAATAAATGAATGTCTCTGAAACTAGGGTTTATACATGTTTTACTTTTTAATCTTTTTGCCATTTTAAACAATTTAGATTTATGAAATGCTGCTAACTGGGATTTATCTGAAATGACAACTCAATTTCCTAAATTATTTTTCCGGGACAAAATTGACAGCATTTCCTGGATACATAACTTGGAGGCTATGAAAAACTTAGTACCACACAGGCATAGGCTTGCAATTATCTATGTTGGCAAACACATAAATCATGTTGGTGTGTGTATGCACACTTGGGCACATGTGTATGTATGTCTGTAATAATGCAGGCGTTTTGCTTGCCATTAGTTTGAACAACTGGTAACATATGAAGTACACATTTTTGCAGATAAAGTTAATTTATTTCTTACTACACAGTATGAAAACTTATAGTTATCTATGCAATGAATTTTCACAACATGTATTTGAGGAAAGTTTTACCTCTGTATACCCTTGTGATCTATTTGTATAGAAAGTAAAGTAACTTTTGTTATAAGTAATAGCACAGTTTGTGTTTTCTTGCAAGGATATCAACATTAACATCTACTTCTTTAAATATAATGGCTGTTGAAGCTAATGTCCACTAAGTCACTCAGTTGCCTCTACAGATTTCTACATGAATACATTCTTTTAGATTTGAATGTAAGAAAATCAGTTGGTCCCACTTCAGCAAAGTCTTAGGATACAAAATCAATGTGCAAAAAACACAAGCATTCCTATACACCAATAACAGACTTAAAGAGAGCCAAATCAAGAATGAACTGCCATTCACAATTGCTATAAAGAGTATAAAATACCTAGAAATACAACTAACAAAGAATGTAAAGGACCTCTTCAAGGAGAACTACAAACCACTGCTCAGCAAAATAAGAGAGGACACAAACAGATGGAGAAACGTTCCATGCTCATGGTTAGGAAGAATCAATATTGTGAAAATGGCTAAACTGCCCAAAGTAATTTACAGATTCTATGCTATCCGCATCAAGCTACCAATGACCTTCTTCACAAAACTGGAAAAAACCACCTTAAACTTCCTATGGAATCAAAAAAGAGCCCGCATAGCCAAGTCAATTCTAAGTAAAAAGAACAAAGCTGGAGGCATCACACTACCTGACTTCAAACTATACTACAAGGCTACAGTAATCAAAACAGCATGATACTGTTACCAAAACAGAGATATAGACCAATGGAACAGAACAGAGGCCTTGGAGGCAACACCACACATCTATAACCATCTGAACTTTGACAAACCTCAAAAAACCAAGCAATGGGGAAAGGATTCCCTGTTTAATAAATGGTGTTGGGAAAACTGGCTGGCCATATGCAGAAAGCAGAAACTGGACCCCTTCTGGACACTTTACATAAAGTTAACTCCGGATGGATTAAAGACTTAAACATAAGACCTAATACCATAAAAAATCCTGGAAGAAAAGCTAGGCAAAACCATTCAGGACATAGGCATAGGCAAGGACTTCATGACTAAAACACCAAAAGCATTGGCAACAAAAGCCAAAATAGACAAATGGGATCTAATTAAACTCCAGAGCTTCTACATAGCACAAGAAACAATGATTAGAGTGAACCAGCAACCAATAGAATGGGAAAAAATTTTTGCAATCTACCCATCTGACAAAGGGCTAATACCCAGAATCCACAAAGAACTGAAACAGATTTACAAGAAAAAAACAAACAAGCCCATTCAAAAGTGGGCGAAGGATAGGAACAGACACTTTTCCAAAGAAGACATATATGAGGCCAACAAACATATAAAAATGTGCTCATCATCACTGGTCATTAGAGAAATGCAAATCAAAACTACATTGAGATACCATCTCACACCAGTTAGAATGGCAATCATTAAAAAATCAGGAGACAACAGATGCTGGAGAGGATGTGGAGAAATGGGAACACTTTTACGCTGTTGGTGGGAGTGTAAATTAGTTCAACCATTGTGGAAGACAGTGTGGTGATTCCTTAAGGACCTAGAAATAGAAATTCCATTTGACCCTGCAATCCCATTACTGGGTATATATCCAAAGGATTATAAATCATTCCACTATAAGGACACATGCACATGAATGTTCATTGCAGCACTGTTTACAATAGCAAAGACTTGGAACCAACCCAAATGCCCATCGATGATAGACTGGACAGGGAAAATGTGGCACATATACACTATGTAATACTATGCAGCCATAAAAAATGATGAGTTTGTGTCCTTTATAAGGACATGGATGAACCTGGAAACCATCATTCTCAGCAAACTGACACAAGAAAAGAAAATCAAACACCGCATGTTCTCACTCATAGGCGAGTGTTGAACAATGAGAAAGCATGGACACAGGGAGGGGAGCATCACACACTAGGGTCTGTGGGGGGGAACTAGAGGAGGAACAGTTGGGCGTGGGGAGTTGGGGAGGGATAACATGGGAGAAATGCCAGATATAGGTGATGGGGAGGAAGGCAGCAAACCACACTGCCATGTGTGTACCTATGCAACAATCTTGTATGTTCTTCGCATGTACCCCAAAACCTAAAATGCAGTAAAATATATATTTAAGAAAAAAAAGAAAGAAAATCATTTAGTCCCTAAAAATGTGGAGTTGACAAATTAATGATTTCCTTATATGCTCTTTCTACAAAGAACCAGAAAGTCATATTTGAAGCTAAAGGTAGTATAGTTGATCTTTGATCAATATAAGTTTCAACTGCACAGGTTTACTTTATATGGATTTTCTTCCCACTTTGTCACCTCTGTGACAGTGAGACTCTCCTGCCTCTCTTCTTCCTCCTCCTCAGCCTATGCATGTAAAGATGATGAGGATGAAAACCTTTATGATGATCCACTTCCACTTAATGAATAGTAAATGTATTTGCCTTCCTTGTGGTTTTCTTAATAATATTTTCTTTTCTCTAGATTATTTTATTGTATGAATCCTGCATATTAATACAAATATACATACATAAACATAATATGTTTATGTTATATGTATTATAACATATAATTATGTTTTGATTGACTAAGCTATCAGCAAACCTTCTGGTCAACAGCAGGCTATGAGTAGTTAAGTTTTGGGGGAGTCAAGAGTTGCACTTGGATTTTCAACTGTGCTGGGGAGAAGTCAGTTCCCCTAACCTCCAAGTTGTCCAAGGGTGAACTGTAGCCAGTTGACAATTTTCCTTGACATTTTGGCATTAGTTCTTTTCCTTAGCTCTGATTTCTATATTATTTATAATACTTTGCTTTTCTGTGAGTAATCTCAAAGTCTTTCTGGAATGAGTGGAAGTATAAATATATTTATATGTTTATGCACACATATATAATAGATTAAATTGGTCCCCATGTTATCATATTTCTATTCTCAAATCTAGAAGCATCAAGACAGAGTTAATTAAAATTTAATTAGTTTCCTGGTAGGAAAAAAATCTTGGCAAAGATGCTTTCATCTGCATTAGAAATGTACATTGCTTGAGAACCATGGGTGTTCGTTACCCATTACCAATGTGGAGCCATGTACCAGTGAAAATAATGCTGATTAAATGTAATAATAGGTTGGATATTAGACTTACTCCTTTTTAATTACATTTATAACTACTAGTTCATCTTTTAAATAAACTGAATGAATTCTACACTGTTACAGCAATTATAAAAATGGAATTTCAGAGTGTCAGACAAAAACTTGCATATACAATCCCATGGACTGTTTGGGAAGGTGAAATGCTACAGCTATCTAGGTTTGAATAAAAGTCAGTTTTATTTTTTTAACCTAATTTCAACTTTATTACTTCCAATTCTAGAAATTAAGGTCTATGGATCTTCTCTAATTAAAAACTGAGAATTTTTCAGGAAACTCAATATGATGTCTAGCTTCTATCATAAACAGAATTAGAAAAACTGATATCTTTGTTCCAGAGTTTTAGAATGTTACCGTTCCATTTGTCTTAAATTTCAAAATTCCATTCTTATATTAAATTAAATAATAAAACACAAGTGTAGCAGAACTACATGAAATTGTCTTACCATAGAAATGTTTTAGTGAATGTTACATTCCACGGTCATATTTGAGGAATTATGCAAGGAGAAGCTTTATGCAGTAACCTCAGGGTACTTCCATATTTTGGACTGACTTCCGCAAAATTTTCTAAGACTTCTGCACCTAGGGCTATTTGTTGGCAGAAATGTGATCTGAGAAGGGCATTCTGGTCTGGGCTGGAACTGTTTGGGCCTCAGTGTCCATTTATCATTTGGGGCTCTCTTTGACATTCTACTCAACCTACGGGTTCATAGGTACCCTGTGGATCTTCAGGGATTGCACTATTGTGCTGTTTGAGTGCCACTTGAATATGCCCTGACTCCTGGTAGGCAGACTGTCAAGGAGATAGTTTCTGCTTAATGGCTGTGTGTGTGTGTGTGTGTGTGTGTGTGTGTGTGTGTGTGAGAGAGAGAGAGAGAGAGAGAGAGAGAGAGAGAGAGAGTGTGTGTGTGTGTGTATGTATTTGTAAGATCTTTGAGATTGGACTACCAGAATTGTACTTATGGACTGATTTGATTTGGGGTGACTCAATTTTTAAACATAGATAAGTGCCCTACAAAAATCATTTGCCTGGGGCCATATACACCTTAGTGGAAACTCTGGTTGTATGTTTCTTTTCAACATGGTTTAAAAAGTTTTTTCACTGTATCATTTAATATCCTTTAAATACATTTCCACAAGGCAATTTTTTAAAAAATGTGGTAGAATAATTCAGATCTTAAATGAATAGTCTTCCTTTGACCTACTATGAAAAATCATACAACCTATTATGTATCTCTTTAGCTTATGTTTTCAGAAACTCAAGGGATTTGCTACTCAAGATCTTCTATATCCATTTCCAAACATTCTTCCTACTAGAGTTTTTCATTTGTGCCTTTGGATTTATTTTAAATCCAAAGGCACAAATCCATTTATTTTAAATCCATAAGCATCTATTTTTTAATTAAAGTCCATGACAACGTTTTTAAAAAATTTGAAAAGAATTCACAAAATCAAAATAAAATATAATACTTATTTTTGTGGGGAATTTTTTTTGGTGTGATGGACAAGTTATACTCTTCTAGATGTGGATAAAAAATGTCATGAAAAAAATAAGCAGTAAAACATAACTGTGCTGAAATAGATAGTTGTCACTAAGTATTTTGTGAGAAAATTAAATTTCCATAAAGTTTCAATAAGATTTTAAAATTGTATGCTCTGTTGATGTGTACATATTTGGGTTCCAAAATTTATTACTTCAGCCATAAATACACTTATAAATATCTGTTGAACATATAGAAATTATAAAGCTTAAGCAAGCCACGTCAAATACTTCAGAATCACAATCCAAATGGTGTGTCATATTTTAACAGGAAAGCGGAAGGAGCACATTCTTGTCATTAAACAGCACCTGGATGAGTTTAGATTATATAGGCCTGGTGATTCTTCTCTGTGTCTCTTGTTGCTAAACAACTCCAATCTGGCCATGAGCAATAAAATGATATAACTATACTTATACTACACTTCTAACTATGGTTATAATTATACTTAATAACACTTTCATATTTTAACTTTATGTCTTCAGCAGAGAATGCCAAACATTGAACAAATATATACTATTTTCATTAAAATGATCAGAAAGAATGAAAGCAAAGAGGGTTTAAATGATATTCTGAAGCTTACCCGGGCCATTGAGTCAGGAAGGTAAAACAGGTCTCGTGGATTTCAATTCCAGTGTTCTAGTCACTGGTTTGCTCAACTCCTGTGCAAAAAATCCATACAAAATACACAATGCATATTCCCCCTTCCTATCAAGTGGTTGTCAAAAGAAACACGCCATTACCTTTCCCACATACTGAGGCTCGGAGCCCATGTATTCTTCCAGCACAAAAAATTGATTCCATACCCAGCCACGTTTAACTCGTTGGAAATGTGACCGTTGTCCTGGCAGATGGATAACATTTTCTCTTGGCTCCGTGGCTAAAGTCTGCTGTGGCTGTGGTTGTAGTGGTGTTAGGAGACCTCCATCAAACAGAACCCAGAGAAGCAGGGATAAACAGTTCCTTGTAAGCATTGGCAAAAGCTTTCCTACAGCAGAGTAATAAAAACTCCAACACTTAACGTAGAATTGCGGAATCCAGGTTTGAGGTGTCTGTGGCCTTCACCACTTAGCTTCTTGTTTTATTGCAGAAATGATAATGCAGGCATTAATCCTTTTGATGAAAAGGCTTCTGCTGTATTATATTCCATCTAAAGGGACCTATGAAATAGATTAACAAAGATACATTAAATTAATAAAATTACATGATGACATTCATCACCAGTCTCATTGTATCTGCCAACATTTAAGGAAACTGACAAGAAAGACTATAAAAGAATTATATTAGTAAACGGTCACTGCTATACAACATTTTAACTTGGATAAATTATCTGAGTTTTTTACAGACTTGAGAAAATATTAATTACAATGAAGCAAAAGGTGCATTATAAACAGAAATGAGGTTTTTTAAAAATTGGCTGATCATTTTAAGGAGAAAAATACAGGCTGCTATTTTAAATTGAACTATTAAGTTAGAGTAGGATTTTACAACTTCAGCATTATTAATATCTTAGAGTTGATAATTCATTATTGCTTGGAAGCTATTTTGTGCATTTTAAGATTTCTAGTAGGACCTTTTTCTTCTACTTAATAGATGACAATAGCACCCCTGCCCATACCTGATTTGTGACTAGAAAAAAGTATCTCCAGACATTGACACACATCCCCTGGGGGAGCAAAATATGCCAAAATTAAGAACCGCAATATAAAAAATAAAGAAAACACAATTTTTAAAAAGCAAAAATCCCTGAAGTTAGAGAATTAAAAGATATACAGACCATATAGAAAAGAGCAAGTTAAATTATTAAATGTAAAAGTGAATGATCTTACTAAAATGTAAATGATGAAAACAATGTTATAAGTCTTTATAAATTTAAGTTTTTTCAGAAAAAGCTTTTATAGCCTGGATATAGCAGAAACACTGTCAATGTGAGAATTACTTTATAGATGGGTTGCAGCTCAGAGAAAACCTGGATCCCTACCAAATAGACAACTTTTACTGTACATTTAGGTAAAATGAGCTTTGAGCTTTTCCTTTCAACAAGCATTTTTAAATTCACTTATCTAAAATTCATTGAGTGTCCATAGTGCACTGTCTTTAATTATGTAGTAGATAAGAAAACAGACACAATCTTTGCCTCTCTAAAATCACAAACAGAAAATAAACAGTCAAATAAATAACTGAGAGCAAATTATGCCAATGGGAAAAAAAAGAAAAAAAAAGCAAACAAGAATATCCTGAAGGTAAAACCCAAGTTAGCAAAAGCCTGTTGTAGGCGATGATTGCACTGAGGGATAAAAGCATTCCTATAATTTTTAAGCAGGCATGGTGAAATGTGCCTTTAGAACCAGGGTGGTTTTAGGCCTTTGGCACTCAGGGCACAGTGCTTTGAGCCTATAATGTTTCTAAGGGCCAAAAAAGTTGAAAGCCAGAAAATATTATGTAATGCTTCCAAAACAAGAGAACTAAAATAAAAATCAATGCATGTTTAATTAAATGCCTATAAAACATGGCATTTTTGTCAACTAGTCAGCTGCAGTTCAGATCAATGTGTATTCACTTACACGTAATGTAATAAAAATGTTTAATGAGGTCTTCATAAATATTGAAATTTAAACATCAAATGTGGAAGTAGTAATTCACCATACTTGAGATAAGCTGTGAGATGGGGAGGATCCAAAAGTTATTCTCTGAAAGTATTTTATAGGGCAAACCTAAAACAATTAAAATAATAAAATCAGGTATAACTTTTTCTTTTTTATACGAGTGTAACTGTAACTGTTAGATATTGACAAAAACATAAGTAGTCCATATTTTTTGCATCTTTTCATTCTGACAAAATAATGTTTATAAAACATTAAGTTAGAGCTGCATTGTCCAATATGGAAACCACTAGTCATATGTGCCTATTTACTTGAAATTTGGCAATTTGGGATCACAATGTGATCTACTTTTAAATTATACGTTGAATTTCAAAGATAGTACAAAAAACCAAGAAGTTATAATATCTTACTTTTTTATTACTTGACATGGTGATATTTCGGATATATTAGGATAAGGAAATATACATTATGAAAATTAATTTTGCCTATTTCCTTCTAATTTTTTGTTTGCTTACTGGAAAATTAAAATTTGATATGCAACTCACATTTACATTTTGAATTATCTTCTATTGGACAGCACTGACTTAAGACAATACAGTTAAAATAACAAACTGTGATTTCCATTTAAGCAATTTATTCTTAACATTCAAAGTCAAATATCTAACATGAACTGCATCAGGTTGGGGTAAAAATACATTAGAAAGTCAGAGAACATTTTGCATCTATTTCAATAACGTGTAAGCATGATGATGTATTGCTTTCTTATTTGTTTTTAAGTTTAAATCGCAGGGATTAACCTCCAAGGTGTTTTAATTTCTTGATTTTTTTGTTTCTTCCATGTTTCATCCCATACGCATATCAATCCTATTCCAAGCATATCAATTCAGATTGAGAGATAAACATAAAAAGAAAAATGGGTGACAGAAACTCTGACTTTCCAAATCTATTAGAATATGTCATTAGGTTGCATTTCTGCCTTCCTGTTCTATTAAAATTTCTTTCACTATTTTCAGGATGTGAGGTATTGACACTCAGATTTTAGAGAACTCTGACATCTAAGGTCATCTCTCAAGACAAATGTCTTTTTATTGTGTATCAGAGATTTTTGAGGTTGGACACGTGACTACATTAATCATCATTGCCGCCAGTCTGGTTTAAATTCTCGTTTTCCCTTAGAAGTCAAAGGTGTCTAAAATCTGAGTTGTGGGCCCCTACTAGAGTAATCTTTTAGAAATTTTCATTCACCCACATGATTCTCCATCTGTCAATTGTGCTAGAATATGTGTCTGTAGTGTAGGGAAATTAGTGAAGAAGTGATTGGGAAGTAGAGAGAGATGTGAATTTATTTATTTATTTATTTATTTATTTATTTATTTATTTATTTTTATTTTTAAAGACAGGGTTTCACCATGTTGGTCAGGCTGGTCTTGAACTCCTGACCTCAGGTGATCCGCCCATCTTGGCTTCCAAAGTGCTTGGATTACAGGCATGAGCCACCAAGCCTGGCCAAGAAATGTGAATTTAACATGCAAAGTGCAGTAGTTCTCACTTATTTGTGAAGGATTTGTTCCAAAACCCCCAAGAGAGGCCTGAAATCAAGGATAGTACCAAAGCTGTCATTCAACAATCAGAACACATTTCTGTTTATGTCCTCCACCCACAAATTTTATACTTTTTCCATCTTAACTAAGCACATATCATGTACTGGGGCTGTAACTTTTGCAGTTTGGGAGATGGGACAGAAAAACTAGGAGGGGTTTCTTTTTCATTCTTCACAATTTAATGGAGAGATTTATTCTTATCCTAGCAACCTCAGCATATGATTTATTTTCTTTCCTTATTAAGTAGAGAACTTTCACCTTTTCACATAAAGGACACACTTTATGGCTTCTCTTTGGCATATCCAAATTGCCAGCATCACTATTCTTGCACTTTGAAGCCACAATGTGGCTTTCTTGAACATAAGCACTGGATATTGTGACAGTCAATCTTCTAACCAAGAAGGCTAAGTGACTCTTGGCTAGGGAGTGTCTACCGCATGAATCCGCTGTAGGAAAAGACGATACACATCCCAGGTGGGACAGAAATATATGCTGCAAAATGTCATCATGCTACTCTGAATGGTGCACTGTTTAAAACTTATGAATTGTTTAAGTTTCTAGTTAATATTTTTGGACTGCAGTTGATCACCAGTTACTGAAACCATGGAAAATGACGCAGGATAAAGGGTGACTACTGTGGGTTTTTTCATAAGCCAATTCACCAACACATCAACAGTTTGCACCAGGAAACAACAGCAGCTAAATGCAAAATATAGTAATAAAGCTGAAGTTAACTGTAGCCACAGAGGCATGTAATGTAGAATATGATGCCCATTTCCCTCAGGCCCACATTCTGTTCTCACTTTGGCTCTTGGTCACAAATTTGATCACACTGTGCTGTGTTTCTTCCAGATTTTTGTGCATTTTTCTCTCAGAGTAGGCTGAACTTTATTTGTATCCACATTTTCAAATTACCTTCTTTTTGTAAGAGTTGAATTTTATATTTACTAGGTATTTATTTAGCAATAGTTTATTTTTGCTGGTATTTTTATTAGGATGGTGATTCCTAATGGTGATTGCATAGGTTTTGGGGATCTGCACATATCTTTTTATTCTATGAGCCCTGCTATTTTCTTTCTTTCTTTCTTTTCTTTTTTTTTTTTTTGAGACAGAGTCTCACTCCGTCACCAGGCACCAGGCTGGAGTGCAATGGCACAATCTCGGCTCACTGCAACCTCTGCCTCCTAGGTTCAAGCGATTCTTCCACCTCAGCCTCCCGAGTAGCTGGGACCACAGGCGTGTGCCACCACGCCTGGCTAATTTTTTACTAATTTTAGTAGAGATGGGGTTTCACCGTGTTGGCCAAGATGGTCTTGATCTCTTGACCTCATGATCCGCCCGCCTCGGCCTCCCAAAGTGCTGGGATTACAGGTGTGAGCCACTGTGCCCGGCCGAGCCCTGTTATTTTCATATGAATTTTGCAGAACGCAAAGCCTTAAAAAAACTTGCCTATCACTCTGTAGCAGAAATACCTGTAATTAAAAACATAAAACTTTCTCCTTGCACATATTAAAATCCAGAACTTTAATACGACATCATGAATTTACCAAGGCCTGAATAATCGACCTCTGCATGCTCAACCCTTGCCATTCTCCTCCTTTCTTGAGTCCAAACTCCTTAGCTTTAATTAATATTAATAACAGTAATTTATATTACAAGTGTACCCTTGTGATTATTTGTCTACTCTTTTCTGGGTGGAGTGGTGGGGTGAAGAAAAGCTAGAGAGGAATAATGGTGCCTGTTTTATTAACCATTCTGTTCCTGGGGTCTACACTATTACCTGGCACATAGTAGGCACCAAGTATGTCTTTGTTAAGTTTGAATGAGTAATTCATTGATAATAGCTAACGTTGATTAAAAACTTACAATGTTCCACATGGTGTTGTACATTCTATGCCTATATAATAGCCCTGTGAAGGAGGTGGTATGATCATACCCATTTGACAGAAGAAATGGAGGGACAGAGATGTTAAATGACTTTGCCATGATCTACATGTTAGTACGTATCAGGTAGGCTTGAATCTGGGCAGTCTGACCACAGAGCTAATACTCTTGGATCTTCTACTGTCATGTCCCTCTGTTAATAGATGTATAAATACACAGAAAACTCAGGGGTTTCCAATCCTAGTAAAACAAGGAATATGAGCTTGCAAACTTGAGTTTCAAGTTATTTTCCCCAAACTAAGTAGGTATTTCAATACTGGGCAGTTTAAGCTTTCAGACTCATTTAGCTCTTTTGAAAATTAGGAGATTTAAGCTATCAGGTCAATATAGTTCCTTTGAAGTCAGGTAATCCAAGACTTCCAGCTTTCCACCTATAAGCATCTGTGAAGGACATAATTCTAGGTAGAGGCACAAATTAATAGACAGGGTCAGTGTTCCAATAGGGTTGGATAGTGGCCAAAAATTCAGAAAGTGCTCCAACAGCCCAGCAAGGCACTAAACGGGTCACCAGGTTGAGTGTTAAGAAGTAGCTGTTGGCTGGGCATGGTGGCCCACACCTGTAACCGCAGCACTTTGGGAGGCTGAGGCAGGCAGATCACCTGAGGTCAGGAGTTCGAGACCAGCCTGAAAAACCTGATGAAATCTCGTCTCTACTAAAAGTACAAAAAATTAGCCAGGTGTGGTGGCCGGTGTCCGTAATCCCAGCTACTCAGGAGGCTGAGGCAGGAGAATCCTTGAATCTGGGAGACAGAAGTTGCAGTAAGCTGAGATCACGTCACTGCACTCCAGCCTGGGCAAGAGGGAAACTCTGTCTCAAAACAAACAAACAAACAGAAAACCAAAAAACACACAAATAAAAAAACCCAGAAGTATTTTTTGTACAGAAAAGAGGATATGAGGATTTCCTACTGTTCTAGGCAGCTCTTCCTAGAGAGCTTGAGCTGTGAATGTAGTCCTGGGGTCCCACACATGAGATGGGAGCCTGTTTCACCTACTCGACAATTCTAAATTTGAGGATTGCTTCTGACATTGATATTATTAAAAATAAATAAATTACTTAATAGATTAATAAAAATATCAGCTTTGGAACAAGATAGACCTGAAGTATCATTTTAAATGAAGTCACAGCTAAGTTTTATGCTAAGTAACCAAAGTAGCTTTTGAACTGTGGGGACACAATCAACAATGTTCTTCTATTTGAAGATACATAGATATGTGTATATATATATATATGAATGACTAAGCACATTTTTTAAATCTCATCATTCAATGAGAACATGTGTGAGAGTGCATTTCCTAACTATTGTCATTGTTTTATAATCCTAAAATCAGTTTCGACTCTCTATAACACTGCAGTCCTTTAGTGAACAGATGAACCAATATTATTTTCAGTACGTGATGCTGCTCCCAGCAGATCCCAGACTCTGGCCACGGTTGTCAGCCAGGGAGCTTTTAAAGTTCTATATCACAACAAAAATAATGCAAGGAGATTGAAGGACTCCAGTTCTTAAGTGAAACGGAAACAACTCCCCCAGGCATGAAACACAGGCTAAATTACAAGGAAAAGCTATATCCAGCCATCAACCTGGGTATACTTGCTCCAGCACCAATGGTGTTATAAAAGCAAGAGTAGAAAGCTTATTCTGAGGGGTCAGCACCCTATGGAAATATGCGAACCTTAAGGAAGACAGATTTGCTACAAAGGACAACACCAGAGCTACGTTTTATTCCCTACACCAGATTTCAGGCATAGTGTTAAAAAATTTATATTTGTCTGTGCTTCCTAATCTTTTGCAGAGCCAGAGTGGCTTTTCAAAGATTTCTTAACCCTGATAATGACTCTCTGGAGTCCAACATCCCTTTTAACAGAGGAATATTTTTTTAAAAAATTGGTCATACACCAAGCAGCAGATGTTTATTTGTGAAATATTCACTGACAGTAACACTCCCTTTAAGTATGTCTCCAAAGCTAAAAGATATACAAAGACTGTGCTTTCCCTAGTTATTTATTCAATTGGGGTATGTTTGCTTTTAAGAATAACTCCTGAAAAGGGGGATATATACTCAATATAAATTACATTGAAAGGGTTCTCTTTGTCAGGGACAACTTATTAAGCTGAAAGATGTATTAATTATTAAGAGGGGTTCTCTATTATGGATAGCATTCTAATACTAACTGCATATTGGATAATTCTTTAATGGTGACTATGCTTGTGGTCTATTTTAAATTAATATTCTATGGAGTAATTTTTCAAGGGCACTTCTTAAAATTTAAAAGGAAAATAATACAACTCCCTCACCTCCTCTTGTGAATAAATGGCTTTTTAATTTGAAATAGTAGGCAAAAGTGATCCACATTAAACAATATAGGGAGAGGCTTTATTTTCCCTATTATTAAAAAAATCAATGGCACCACAATTTATGTAATCCAAAAATGATTAAAATGTCAACAATATGCCTTATATTTTTTCATGTTATTCTTCATGTTGAAAACATTATTTTATTTGACTTAATTTTATAAATTAAGCTTTCTGCTTCCTATTGTATGAAATGAGCTATAATCAATAAACATTTAAAGCTTTCAAGCAAATCTGATAGTTTAAGGACACAACTCCCAGGAAAATAATTTGAAGGTTTCAACAGGCATTGTTAGGCAAATTTTAAGCTTTATTCAGAAAAACAAGGTACTTTTGAAAAGCCTTGGGGATGAGCATAGATCCCTAATACAGCTTATAAGGATGAATTAAAAGTAAGGCCAATAGCCACGCCGGGAGCTGCAAGGACAATACAAAACCCCTCCGAACCTGAAAACACTTAACAGGAGGCCGGACTTCCTACTGGCGCCTGCCTTCTCCATGCAGGCTCCCCACACCCACTCCTGCATTCCACCCCTAGCCCCACACTCAGCACTAAATCATGCTGTCAGCCCAAAATTCAAAAATCTCGCCGAGAGCCTGAC
>CAUYLG010024337.1:0-51720 GCA_963573385.1 Cacajao melanocephalus
AGCACCAGAGCCATTGTATCTGCTGGTCTTTTCCTGCACATCTCAAAGAATTACAAGTCTTCTGTACAGATGTAAACCACTTCAGAGAGGGCACTCTTCTGCCTCTCAAACTGAAGCTTGGATTGGATGTTGATGCATTATAAAGAAGTATCTGGTTGGCTGTGTTTATTCCATGGTAAGGTCTCTCTCCCGCAACCCTAGGCATGAAACAACTTCTCTGCTTTAGGGTTCCAGAAGGAATAACTCATCTCCCAGAGCCTAGGTATGAACATAACTCTATATTTAGAGTAGGTATCTGGGGACTTAGGTGATGGGAATTAGGCATGGATGTTGCCTCCTAGTGATCTTTCAGAAAGGCAAATCTAATCATCTGACTTCTGTGCTTAGAACTACTGATGGTTCCCAACTATACAGTGAATAAAGTACATATTCCTTAAATTACAGCCAAAGTTTTAAAAAATAAGCCTTCAGTCAAACTTAAAGCTTCTTCCATTGCTCAGCTTTCAAACCCTATGTCCCAGTCAACCAAACTGTAGGCCATTTCCAGCAGACAACACTATCTTCATCAAAATCCCTTTGGCCTTTTCTGTAGAAATGAACAAGCTAGCTCTAAAATTTATATGGAAATGTAAAGAGTCAAGAATAGCAAAGTCAGTCTTGAGAATGAAGAACTTGGAGGACTTAGGCTGCTAGATAATCAAGACTCACTGTAAACTCATAGTATCTAAAACAGAATGGGCAGATCAATGGGATAGATTAAACAGTTAGAAACAGACCCACACACAGTGAGTTGCCTGAATTCTGGCACAGGTACATGATAATGAACTTGGGATACAAGTCTTTTCAATAAAAGGTATTGGGTCAATTGAATGTCCATATGGAAACAGAGGACATTGTGCCTACTTTAGAAATAATTTTCATATGGATTGTAGATCGTGAAAGGTAAAAGCTTCTGGAAGAAAACATAGGATATCTTCTTTACTTTGTAGTAGACAAACTGTCCTTAAATAGGGCATAAAAACCACTATCATTGAAAATTAGACCATATTAAAATCTAGAAGTTTCATTCATCCAAATAAAACTTTAAAAGAGTAAAAATTGAAGCCATAGAGTGGGAAAATATACTTGTAATATATGCAGTCATGTACTATTTGGCAAAGTTTTGACCAGTGATAGACCACTTATGATTGTGGTCCCATAACATTCTAATACCATTTTTTCATTTCCACCTGTATTTTATTATCATCTTTAATTTATTGCATACAAGCAAGAAAGTTATTTCCTTAATAAGTAAGAATTATTCTGCAAGTATTAAATGTTACTTTTGGAAAAGTATTATAATTATTATATCCTTAGTTTTTTGCTACTTGAAAAATTTTGTTTTATTTCAATAGTTTTTTGGTGAACAGGTAGTTTTTGGTTACATAAATAAGTTAAATATTTTATTTTATTTTAATAGTTTTTGGGGAACAGGTGGTTTTTGGTTACATGAATAAGTTATGTAGTGGTGATTTCTGAGATTCTGACTCACTTGTCACCTGAGCAGTGTCACTATCCGCAATATGCAGTCCTTTACCTTCACTCCTTCCTACCCTTTCCCCAAGTCCCCAAAGTCCATTACATCATTCTCATGCATTTGTATCCTCATAGCTTAGCTCCCACTTATAAGTGAGAACATAAGATGTATCGTTTTCCATTCCTGAGTTAATTCACTTAGAATAATGGCTTTCAGCTCCATTCAGGTGGCTGCAAAGGCCATCATTTCATTCCATTTTATGGCTCAGTAGTATTCCATGGTATATGTGTGCTATATATTTTTTTATCTACCTGTTGGTTGATGGGCACTTAGATTGGTTCTATATTTTTGCAACTGTGAATTGTGCTGCTATAAACATATGCATGCAGGTGTCTTTTTCATATAATGACATAGTTTCCTTTGGATAGATACCCAGTAATGGGATTGCTGGATTGAATGGTATTTCTACTTTCAGTTCTTTAAGGAATATCCATATTGTTTTCGATAATGGTTGTACTAGTTTACATTCTTATCAGCAGTGTAAAAGACTTCCCTTTACATCACATCTACACCATCTATTATTTTTTGATTTTTAAATTATGGCCATTCTTGTAAGAGTAAGGTGGTATCTCACTATGGTTTTAGTTTGCTTTTCCCTGATTATTAGTGGTGTTGAGCATTTTTTCATATGTTTGTTGACTGTTCGTATAGCTCCTTTTAAGTAAACAGATGACCCACAAAACGGGAGAAGATATTTGCAAACTATGCATCCAGAATCTATAAAGAACTCAAACAAATCAGCAAGAAAAAACCAATCATCCTGTCAAAAAGTGGGTAAAGGACAGTAATATACCATTCTAACATTTTTAATATACTTTTTCTATGTTTAGATATATCATTGTGTTGCAGTTGCCTACAGTATTCATTACAGAACTATGTGGTACAGTTTTGTGGCCTAGGAGTAATAGGCTATACAATATAGCCTAGGTATGAAACGGGCTCTACTATCTAGATTTGTAGAAGTACACTCTGTGATGTTCACATAATAATGAAATAACTTAATGTATTTCTCAGAACATGCTCGTTGTTAAGTGATGCATGACTGTGTATCCAGTTAAAGACTTATATCCAGAAAATAGAAAGAATTACAAGTCAATGGAACATAATGTACAACTCAATAAAGAGCAAGTAAAAGTTTATATAAAATATACATGGAAGTGTATATATAAATATATATTTATATTATTACTATATATTATTTATATTATATATAAATAAAAATTATATATATATATATATATTTTGAGACAGGGTTTCACTCTGTTGCCCAAGGTGGAGTATGATGGCATTGATCACATCTCACTGCAGACTTGAACTCCTGGGCTCATTGATTCTCCTGCCTCAGTTTCCTAAGTAGCTGGGACTATAGTTGCCCCCTACCATGCCAGTCTAATTTTTTGTTTTTTATTTGTAGAGGTGACGATGGGGGGCAGAGTCTCACAGTGTTTCCAGCCTGGTCTTGAATATTTCCAGTGACCCTCCCACCTCAGCCTCCCAAAGTTTTGGGATTACAGGCATGAGCCATTTTGCCCAGCCTAATGTCATATATTGATCAGGAAGAGGAGCACTGGAACTTTGTCACACAGTATTGGAAGGAGGGTAAACTGGTAATGTCACTTTAGAAAACCATTTGGTATTATTTGCTAAGGAGTTCGATCCCTAGATATATACTTAAGACAAATGCATGCAAGTGTACCAGAAGATGTTACATGCTAGCATCATGACCACCTGAGACTGGAGGTGACCCAAATGTCTATCTACTGATAGCAGAATGGGTGAATAAATTGTGGCATATTCACACAAAATATGAAGGCCCTTGAATGTCATGAGAAGGGATCAGACTTTAGTTGTTAGGTAATAGGACACCATTCAAAGCTTTTGAGGAGAAGAAGGACAAGATAAAAACTGTGTGTCCGGAAATTACATCTGGTAATGCTATGAAGAGAGGAACTTTTTTTTTTTTTGAGATGGAGTTTCGCACTGTTGCCCAGGCTGTAGTGCAGTGGCGCAATCTCAGCTGACTGCAATCTTCGCCTCCTGGGTTCAAGCAATTCTCCTGCCTCAGCCTCCCAAGTAGCTGGGAGTACAGGCGTGCGCCGCCACGCCCAGCTAATTTTTCTTGTATTTTTAGTAGAGACAGGGTTTCACCATATTGGCCCAGATGGTCTTGATCTCCTGACCTCGTGATCCGCCCACCTCGGCCTCCCAAAGTGATGGGATTACAGGCGTGAGCCACCGCGCCCGGCTGAAGAGAGGAACTTTTTACATATTGGGATATAGATTTTTCTTTTCAAAAGGCCCTTGCAAGTAACTCTTTTCAATAGGCACTCTAAAGTTATGCAACGTTACTTTGAGATAGTTTTTTTTCCTACCAGAAAGTGTTTTCATGTTGAGACGTTTCCACTTCAAAAAACTATACCTAACAACCCAGAGTATGCTCTGAATTTCACCTTATCAAACTCTTTGTTTCTTGCAAAGAATTTTCCTGATGAAAACATCAAGAACAAATTAAAAAAAAAAGTAGACTATCAGTGGATTTAGCTACCTATATTTTCAACCATAGAATTTACAGTGGATATATATTTTTTTCTCTGTATGGTTTGGTTAGAATTCTAGCTTAATAAGTCATGGTTTAGAGACATTTTGATTCTAAAGGTAGAATTAATTCATGAAGAGAAAAAGTTCACTTCTTTTCTTTATTTTGAAGTATTTATTTAGTATCAAATTGTCTGTTAGTCTAATTTGTAGGCTATTTACCTACATTGCAACATTTACTTAGGACATATTATTTTAAAACAGGTCAGTTATGTGAGAATGAGAACGACTAGGGAAAACCTAGATTTTTATCACTTTTAGGTTTTATTTTTCACATATAATTACACGTTACATGCAAGGAACTCACAATACAGCCCAATATGTTTATGTATGCTGGTACATCAAGAATAATACAATGCAAAAATTTATATTTTGTACATACAACTATCTTAAACAGTCAAATAGGAGTAATGTAAAAATAATGTAGTGAATTGCTCACTGTTTGATACACTAGTTGACATTTTGATCTGCACGTGAGACCATTATAATTTAGCAGGTAGTTCTTTTGAAAGCTACATTTGATCATCCTGTCCTACCTGGAAATGTGCATAAAATATGAAATAATAGCTTTGTGTCTACTGTAAATGAAGATATTTATTTTTCAATAGTAAACATACATTATGATGGAGCTTACACATTAATGAAGAAAAAAACCCAAAATATTGAAGAAAAACTCCCAGACCATCAAAAGGAAAACAATGTTGTGTTTTTTTAAACATTCCTTTGTGTGTGTTATCATAGCAAACAATATATGTATTTATCTCTATTTTCCCAGCAGGGCCACATAGGTGAAATACGGGTTCCCAGGCAAATGCTTTTGAAAAGCAGATGTGGGGAAAGTTCTTAAAAACACACATAGAAAGCATGTTGTGCTCACTCTTAACGCTCGTGGATTTTAAACTATGTTTTGAAAGGTGGCTATGCGTTTACTTACTTGGATACAAAATCTGTAAAGCAGAGACTATTCTAGACTTTTTAATTTTAATATGATCAGTTGACATTTCTATGTGCTGTTTAGGTACCAGGACTACTGTAAATTAAAATGTCACCCTGGCATAGAACCTCAATCCACATGCAGAGTGGCAGGGGTCTAGCTTTTATTTCACCCCTAACACTGTCAAAGAAATGAATTAATTCTGTCCTTGTTTCAGACTCAGGAATACATCAGCTAGAAGGAGGCCAATGGGTGGAAGGGTTGATTGCTTATGTTAGGTTTGACCTAAAGCTATAGAATAAAGAAGGAACAATTCAGTTGCCATTTGTATTGCTGGAAAGAAAAAGTAGTTTGTGGGCAGGAGTTTGTTTAAAATGTCTGAATTTAATCAACCATGAGAGGATCTCATTTACTCAAACAGATTCTTTACAATAATTTGATAATTTGATTTTCTTTTCCCACTGAAATATCATAGGTATATTTTAAAACCAAGAGTTATTAGTTACCTGAATTTCAAATGCAACTTAAAACATGCAGGAATCTTTTCTTTTCTAGTGGAAATTATATTTGGATAGCAAAAATGTGTCATTAATGTTATAAAAAGTTTAATGACAAGTGACATAGCACCTAATGTTTAGACTTACTTTTTCTATTTGCTACATTTGACAGAGTAGTTTTTCAATTTTTTAAAAAATAAATCTGCACTTGCAGGGTTTCTTTTTTTCATATGACATAACCAAATGAAAACAAGATCGCTCATTGTTTTACATTTTCAGAACTAGTTATTTAAGTATGTAAAAAGTTCAGGAAATGTATTGCCAGGGGAAGAATGAGTTAGTGAAAACTAGCATTTTTTCTTTAATTCCCATTAAAATAATGGAAATGTGTAGGCCAGTATAAATTCCCATTTATATTGGTGTGTATTTTCCCTTTATATGTTCTGTTTATATTGGTAGATATATTCCCATGTAATGGCATATATACTTTCATGCAGTGGTATTAATACCATTATATGGATATACAATTAGTATATAATGGGAATATATATACTAGTATTTCTAACTTAATTCCTATTAAACTAATGGGAATTTATAGGCCAATATTCATATTGCTATGCCTAACACAGAAATTTTTATGGTTGGAGTATTAAATTATAAATGGTAGCATTAAATTTTATGGATTCAATATTTATGAAAATTCAAACATTTCCATGAAACTGATGGTTTGGGTAGAGATAAAATAATTTAAATTTCAAATTAAGATTTAAATAGAAAAAGTATAGTTGAAAGCAAATTCTAATTTTCATTTTAAGTTTATGTTCAGAGTACAAATGTAAATAACAAGAGTGCAAATAAATTATTGATGCTGGACTTTCAGATAAGGAGGTAAGCCTTTAGTAAATTTTATTTTAGTATTGATTGCATTTTATTTTGATTACAACTACCATATAATTCCCATGGGTCCATTTCACTGTACTGTGTGTGTGTGTGTGTGTGTGTGTGTGTGTGCACGTGTGTGTACTGGGGGGTTGATGGTAAAGTACACTTAAAATGCAAAGTAACTGACTGATAAGAGAAACATCAACCAAACTAGCCATTTAAAAAAATCACAGGCATCTTCAAAAGCTTGAAAGGCTGCAAAGCAATTCCCAACAGTCTGGGAGCTCATCAGACCTTGAACTAAATAAATATGTTTCAAGAATAGATATAGAACTATTTTTCAAATGAATGTAGATGTTCTTTTGAGAACTAAAATACACATCTGAAATTATTATTGACATTAGTTTTTCCATTACATTTTCTGTAACAGTGGGCACTAAAACTCAAATTATTATGGGAAAGTCTCCAATCATACATGATGTTGACATGAAGTTCCTGTACTTCAAAATATTAATAAGACACAGATATAGGTTAAATTCTTATTCTCTTTTGACAGAGCCAAATTGACTAACGTTTATAGGTCCAATTTAACATTAATTTTCTGTTTTTTACAAAGATCTCTGTGCACTATGCAAAAACAGAGCTAGAAGAAACAATTCTAGTTTTTAAATTTATGTCACAACTAGCATAGCTATTACCTGGCAGTTCTCATTTATCAGACCCTTAGCTCTGCATGAGATATAAGGTAGCCTTTTTCCTCAATGATGTGTTTATTCGCTCAGTCTCCAGCTGTCTCTGTAAGAAATCAGCTAGTTCAAGAACAACCAGCATGATTGCTTCAACTGTCTTCAGGATCAACAAGAAAACAGTAATTGAATTGATCTCCCAATTTCCTCCTGTGAATTTCAACCTTATTATGAGAAAAACAGGACTTAAAAGAGATGCCTGTATTTTTATATGCACGTGCACATTCATGGGCCAACCTACATCCTGGCAAAAGGATCCTCAATGGACTGTCCCATTTCTTAGACTTCCCTGGAATTTTGTTGTGGTGAACATTGCTTAAAATAAATGGACTTTCGGCCATTATTAGGAATTGTATTAAATCATTTGGTCTATGGATTTGGTTATGATAAGATTTAGTTTGAAGGAAGGAGTTAATTATAAAAGTGAGAAAGGAATCTTGAAGTCAGGATTAACTCCATCCTCATTTTGTTCTTCTAATAAATGGGTGAAGTTTATGAAGAAAACATACAAATCACTGGGTAGCTCTTCAGGTAAATACTAGGTTTTCTTATTGTTGTTTTCCCACAGGCCCTGCAGAAGTTATAAGATTGATTTACACGTAGCAAGGGGATCCTGAGAGCACTTGCTAGATTACTATTTGTAATACTGAATTTATAAATCTTGGACATACTCTGTTATTTGAACTTAATTTATACAGATGCAGTAGCTTGCATGGAAAGTACTCAGTCGGGGAGTAGAGTTGCTTTTCTCTGGTCCCTTGAGAAATAAGGGCCATGAATTTCCATAAAGCAAATGAGTTTTGAGTTAATACAGCAGTGATCAGTAACATCTCCCCACTGAGACAGGGCAATGGGTGAGCCTGGGGGCAGATGGGAACAAATTGTATCACAGCCAAAGATAATTACAGGAAGCCCTTGTTATTTTCCTGTTTTCTGAATGGACCCCTGCAGAGGCAGGAACAGGCAGTAGGAATCAGATTGCCACCTGCAGAGATTCAGGAGAACCAGAATCAACCCATGGATGTCTTGTGCTAGTCAGGATATCGGAGATTGAATTCTAACTGGTTCTAAGTTAAAATGATGGAGAGAAAAGAGTTGTTATTTAGTGAAAGTGGGGAGTGGGGATGGTTGTAGCTGACCCACCACGATGTCAAGTCATGAGCACAGATACATCTCAATTGGCGGTGTGGACCTCCTAATCTAGTCTGGTATTTCTTATTCTAAGGAGCATGTATTTGTGTGATGACAAACATTTCAGGGACAAGTAAAAAGTCTTAAACACAATAACGAATAAATAAACAACAGCTACAAAAACCCAAACTAGAACCCAAACAAAACCTCCCCCAAACCCCCAAACCTTTAAAGAGTAGGCAAGTAGGGAATAGGTGTTTTTGAAAACACCCAACTGGCCATTTTATTCAAGTTCACTGTATAAATGAGACATCTTCTTTTGGAAGTCTCTGGCGGAATCCTTAGATGATAATAGCCACTGATTTCAAAGGATGATATCATAGAACACAGCCACATGTAGCACTATGGTAGGAAAAGTGTAGAATTTAATACTGCATCTCAAGGCTGTGTTGTGTGAAGGAAACTTTAGGCATATAGCGTGGTACATGGCACTTTTTTATTTGGGGAAAGTAAGAAGTCTAATGTGTCATCAGCAGGACCCGCATGTTTACCTCTGCTTGGAGAGCCTTTGAGGGGTTACTGAAGGGTGTACACCTGTCACTGAGCCTTCCTAACAGAGCAGTGAACAACCGTGGAAGCCAAATCTGCCTTGCAGATGAAAAGAGGCACCAGCTGATTCTAGGCTTGGTTGTTTTGGTGTCACAGCAGTGTAGGGTGGTGACAATTGCCACCACAACCAGGTACAGAATATGAAAAGCACTTCTGCAACCCAGAAACCCAGCTCCTGAGGGAACCAGGGAAGGAAAGCCCGTGAGACATTTGAATTTTGCAAATATTGTGTAGTTTTAGGACACTTCTGCCCTTCTTGAAATGGGGGAAAATAATTGCTGTTCTCCTTTCCAGAACTTTTTTGTCTTTGTCCTCTTGGACAGTGAAATTACAACCTTTAGGTCACACAAATGTAATCTCTTCTCCCTTCTCGCTTTTGATAACAAAAGCAGTTTGTTATGCTTAAATTAATGAAGCTAGCACATGATGTTCAGTGCATGTTAAATTTTACTCTTAGGAAAATGGTTGCCTCCTTTATTTCCTCTTTTTCTCTTCTCCTACATCTTCCTTGGTTTATATCACTTCTCTCATTTCCACTTGGTATTTTGTAACCCTGTATATTCATTGAAAAATTTCTAGCCTTGGTGGGCAGTGCAAATTTAAATAAAACATTTATGCATCTGAAGCAAAAGAGCGTAAGTTTAAGAGACTTGAAAGCAAATGGGATATGATAGCCTGTTTTCAACTTACAGGTCCTTTCAAAAATCAAATTGCAAAGGAAGTTGTAGGTAATATTGGAAACCACCTTTCTCTGGAAGGTTTTTGTTGCTAAAAATTCCTACTATGGTGCATGTGACAATATCAAGATGAATTTTCCCCACTGTCTCAAAGGGCCTCTGTGCTCCTTCATTAAAACCTAAAACAAATATTTATTTTTCTTTATGAGTATGCTTATGCTAAGACTGTGATACTATTAGTTGGAACTTAAGCAACAAACCTCTGAATCTAAACCTGTGTAATGAAAGATGTTTATTGCTTAAGAGGTTTGAGTTTTATGTACACAATTGTAGGGCAGGTAGAAAACTATATTTGATTTATGAAATAGCCTTGGATGACAATAGATCATTGAGATGTATGATAGAGGCAAATTCAAGTACCATCAAAATTGTCACTATCCCCCTACATAGGATATAATTAATATTACTGTTCTTTCAAAATTGAAAATGAAGATATATCATCCGAAAAACATGAGTATAACTATTACTTCCCTGAAACATTTTGGGCTGCTCTGGTTAATATTGGGCAATTTTTATACTAACAAAAAACTGATATAGTTTTGTGTTGCTCCCACAGGACAGAAGTTTTCCTGAAACACAGAGGGTAAAACTGCCCAATATAGCTGCTTCTGCTCAGCTGTGGCCTTTGGTACGTCCTGTATCTGGTCTGAGAGATTCTGTGGAACCTGTACAACTTTCAATAGAATTGCTACTTGCTCTACAAAATATCTGAGCACTTTTAGAGATAATTTCTTTGGATAAAATGTAGTGAGGAGAACTACTTTCTCTGAGTGGCAGCAAGGTGTGTTGCCAAATAATTCCACTGATAGAATGGATAAGATGAGTAAGCTTTCATCTATTTTCCTTCCCTTTATTGTTTCTACTTGATTCTTACCTTGTGCTTCCCAAATAAATAATGAAACTTCTGGATTGTCTCAGACCCAGTAGTATGTTCTAGGAGCATATTAATGTATTGCAATAAAGTTTTATTTTAGTTTTGAGCATATGAAGTACTTTTGGATGTTTTTTGAGACCGAGACAAAAAATAAGGGCTCACCTCATGTGTCATGGAGATCATACAGAAATAGCACCCCATTTCCGTAGATATGGGTTGGCGTGTTCCTAGGAACTAATGTCTTGAGGTTTAACATCCCACCGCATACCTGTGGAATACAACTTCTTCTGTAATTTTGTAAAGTTTAAGTACAATTTGAAGTGCAGACTTTAATGAAGTTCTCAGTACAAGGTAAGAGGAAATGCAAAGTGAATTGAAAAAGTATATTATTAAATTTATTTAAAATGCATGATTCGAAAAACCCCTAGAAAACTGATCTTTCTCTGAATATCTGCCTAGGGTCTAGCATAATCTTTTCATATATTTGAGTCAGAAAGTGCTTTCAATTTGATACATTTAACTCTAATGATTTCTGAGCTCTTAAAATTCCTTTAAAAATGTATACACTGCATTTATTCAATATTGTGTGGAAAGTACCTTGTTACAAAAGTACTTTTAGTCCACTCTCAATCTATTTTTCCTCCTCTAAAATCTCAATGTCAATGGTCCTTATATTTGTGATTCAAGTGTCAGAGGTGTTTGAACCAGAGCAACTCCATGTTGAGTAGGGGCTGGATAAAATAAAGCTGAGACCCACTGGGTTAGGTCTCAGGAGGTCAGGCATTCTAAGTCACAGGAAGAGATAGGAGGTTGGCACAAAGTACAGGTCATGAAGACTTTACTGATAAAAGGATGTGGTAAAGAAGCTGGCCAAACCCCACCAAAACCAAGATGGCACAAAAGTGACCTCTTGTTGTCCTCACTGCTCATTATACACTAATTATAATACATTAGCATGCTAAAAGACACTCTCACCAGTGCCATGACAGTTTACAAATGCTATGGCAATGTCAGGAAGTTACCTTATATGGTCTTAAAAGGGGAAGAATCCTCAGTTCTGGGAATTGCCTACTCTTCACCCAGAAAACTTATTAAAAATCCACCCCTTGTTTAGCATATAATCAAGAAATAACCACAAAATAGCCAACCAGCAGCCCTTGGGGCTACACTGCCTATGGAGTAGCCATTCCTTATTCCTTTACTTTCCTAATAGACTTGCTTTAGAGGGAGAAGAAAAGGAAACATCACTTAGGTAGATAGCTAAGGCTAGTCCTTGGAGAAGCAGCCTGCCTGAAAAATCACAGCTACAGGCAAAAATGGATCAGCCTGGGGAAAACTCAGACTGTAACTGCTGCACTGTTAGAAAGTAAGGCCCAGCATAGGAGCCTTTTGTTCATTGTGTAATTAGCGGGCTCCCAGGAAAAAGTTTCCTCCTTTTTTCTGCTCCATGGGAACTTGCACAGGGAGGAAAAAAGCTTACTTAAAACAAACCCACAATTATACAAACAAGAGAAGCTATGTTTTGTGCTCTCCTGGAGACATCCCACAGCGGCATAGATAGAGGCAGTTGTAGAGATAGCTTTCAGATAAGAGAAGTTACTCAAATAGCTACAGAGATGAGAGGAGTTTCTGATAAAAGCTTTTGGATTCAGCTGTAAAAACAGCAACTCTCTTGAGCTCCCCTCTCTGCTGCAGAGAGCTTTCTTCTTTTACTTATTAAACTTTCACCCCAACTTGACCCTTTGTGTCCATGCTCCTTAATTTTCTTGGTTGTGAGACAACCTCGGATAACACCTTAGAGAACAAGACCATTGACCCTGACCTGTTTCACTTTCACTTTACTCTATGGACTCCCTTGAATTCTTTCTTGCATGAGGTTCAAGAACCCTCTTTTGGGATTGGGATCAGATCCCTTTCCAGGTAACAGAAGTGCTTAGGACACAGTAATATTGTTTGCATTAAATTGAACTTGACTCATCTGCCTACTGCTTTAAGAAATATCATGGTGGTATTACATAACAAAAGGTTGAACATTTGCCACACACTGCAGCTCACAAAGCTAACGACATTTGGTTTTGCTTCTGTAGCTGTTTGTAATGTACACAATTCCTTGCACTTTTTAAATTTTTGATGACAGTGGGGAACATTGACTATGGGTTGAAATTGTTTGTAATTAGGTGGATTAAATGACTCTTAAATGGATGTCCCAGAGTTGAACTCTTTAATTGACTTTTGCCTTAGACCTTACTGGCAGTGGTCTTAAATGGAATCTGCATGCCCTCTTCTATGACTATAGATCCTGAACCATCTCAAACTGTGGGAAATACGGTAGTCCCAAACATTTATGAAGTTTCATGTTCTCACTCTTCTCCTGAGCCCAAGCAATAAGCCTGTGAGTAAAGAATTATGTTGAGAATCTAGGCAATAATCTTGATGTTTCTAAAATGGCAGTAAGGATTCCTTGAGAAACTAATTTTCTGTTGGTGGATATTTCTATGAAGAGGATAATATTTCTTCCAGCAACAGTTTTTTGGTTCTGATTGACCTCAAGAATTGTCCGACCACAACTTGGATGTGTGTGGCTTGTTGAGAAGCTCAGAAACTTAAGCTACTATGTCCTATTTTTAGGTTGCTTTGGCTAGAACCCTCTAGAATTTGTAATACCCTAACAGATAGTATCAGCTTCTATAATATTATTGGCATAAGCTGGAGAAATTTCTAGTGCCATCTTATCTTGGTAATTATCAGTACATGGAGACTATGTCTGTATAAAACTGATTATCTTTATTACATGAGAGATGTAGTATGCATCTTATTTTGACATATTTAGATGAAACATTTAATTGAAGCATTACTAAAAATATCTTGTTTTTAGTTTTTAAACATATAAGTAGACTTAAGTAAAGACTTTGAATGCTTTGGGGGCTTTGTGATAAATATGGTGAGAATCTTTTCAGAGGTATTTTCTTTGTATCTTAGTTGCATTTCATATCTATGTTTCTGAATTTCAACTTTTGCCTGAATCCTGAGATGTAAAGGGCATTCTGTGATAATGCTAGAAACAGAATTTGTTAGCATTTTTTGGTAATACTAAATGAGCTAAGTGAGACGTTTTCAATAATAAAATTTGCAAGTGAAGGGATATCAGTTTTATCAACACAGTCATATTATTGAAGAAAATAAATGTTCTCTTACCTCCTCATAACTGTGTCTTAGAAGAGTTTATTTTAAAACTTCAACTATCTGTTTCAATGTTGAGAAGTGTTTCAAATGGCCAGATTAGGAGTCCTCCTTCTGACAGCCCTGTTGGGGTTGTCTATTACAGAAGGCTCCCCTTGAGGGGCTTCCTGCCTTCTCAAGGAGGTTTCTCTCAGGGTTTTGTGCCAAAGGTGAGCAGAGGTTGTTCCCAGTGAATTCCCCAGGTTTCCCTTGTTGTTGTTTTGGTATTGATAGTTTTCATTTGTAATTTTCATTGCAAATGGAAAGCATCTTCTGCCTGGTAGGCCAAGCTTTTTGTATATATCAAGTCACTTAATCTTTAGCACAATTCAGTAAGGTTGCTATTATCTATGGTTTCAAGGGAAGACTGAAGCTAGGAGAGCTTAAATATGTTGCTCAAAACCACAAAGCCAAAAAATTTCAAAGTGTGTTCAGACGTGGGTCCGCATGACCCTGAAGCTCAAATTTTAGCTTCTTCACTATACTCTATTATTCAGCATCATTAAATTGTTAAGGTAAGTCTGGAATGTTACAGCTAGAGGCTTAAAACAGAAGTACGATCAAATCCCCTTCTGAGGACAGATAACCTTTTCCCATGGGGCCATTAATAGCAGAGTCCTAGGGATTCACCACTGCCCCAGCCAAGTCTCTTTCCTCTTCTTTCCTTTCTAATGATTAGCAAGGAAAGAGGGATGAAGGAGCAAAGTAACAGTGGAGACTGAAGGAGAAAAGATCACTAACTACTTGGGACACAATAAGCTACAATTTCCACAGCAAGTGATCAGGTGAAGAAGCAAAACTTCTGCCCCATATCTACAATCTGCATTTCTGGGATACCAACCCAGGAAGAAATCTCATCCTTAGGCAAGGGAGAAATTAGAAGGAAGAAAAAAGCAGAATATTCCATTTTCTTTATCTTCAGATTTTATCAGAAACCTTAGCCCATCTAGTTGAGTCAGGGTTGTATGTTGCTACTGACCTTGGAATTGCAAGGAGGTTCTAACAAATTTACCTTAAAAAATGGTTTTGAATGAAAAATGTTGACAATGCACTTATTTATTGTTTGCTTTAGAATGTCTTTTAAAAAATAACCCCCTTTATTGTGTATTCTGTGTAGAGTTTCAAAAATGATATGGAAGAAACTTGTTCAAACACATGACATTTGTGGGAAAAGATAGATCAGGGCCTACTTGAAGGCGAAGTTGCTCTCAACGATGTGACAGAAACAATGATTGTTGAAAAACAGCCTAATGAGCAAAAGCAATACTATGTCATTCCATGAGAGAAACCACCATAGCCCATGAAAAGTGCGAATTTTCCTCCTCAGTTATTTACATGCAAATATTTCATTGTGTCCCATCTGAATTATCCATTTTACTTATGGAAGCTCTAGTAGTGTATATATGTAAATATATACACACTAATACACTTATTTAACATTCTAAATCTTTCTAAGGTCCTAGTTTTAGTTACTTTGGTCAGAAAATGTAAAACATTAAACATAATATATGTCTGTTAGGGAACATAATATTTGAGAAATAGAAATTATTACAAACAAACATGAGACTTCATCAGAAGGAAACACTAAAACACTTATTTTGTTTTTTTTCCATCTACTGGATACATGGGTTGAGTCCACATAACTAGAGCCAATAGATCTGAGGATAAATTCAGTTATTCTGATCCATGACAGATGTTTTCCAGAAACATTGCTTTTGGATGTCTGGCACATATTTGCGCCTTGTCAGATCGATGAAGAAATACAAATTTTACAATGGAGTCTTCTGGCAGATTGTAGACTGAGGAATACTCAGAAGTTAGCAGCCTAGTTTTTTTCACTTGTATCTTCATAGACAACTATATGGTATTTGATAGACTTAATCAATGCTGACAAAAGTTCAAAAGGGAGAGTTTCTTGGCATAAGCCATCTGACTTGGCTGTCTACCTAGATCAAGAAAAATGGGTGATTGCCAAATCTCTACTGTATTTCACGACAAAGAAAACCAGTCAAAGAGAATTGTCTTAGAGAAACTATTTAGAAGATTGACACTTTACAAAGGAAATCTTGACATTAAGCAGAGATCAAAAAGACCAAAATGTTGGTGATGACATTATATAAACACAATCTTCGGGAAAATATTTTTGGGTCATTGTTAATATTTTACATCCAAGTAACTACACAGGATTGAAAAGTAGATGACACACTTTTCTGTATGGTCATTTGAGTCTTTCTGTCTTGAGATTACATTTATTGGATCTATTTTTTTAAAAAAAAGTTTAAACTGTTTAGCAATCAACAAAAACGTCTGTCATTTTATCACGCTGATTCAAAAGGCATAAGAATTCTAAACTGAGTTAAAAAAAGAAAATAATATGTGGGGAGCATGCAGTATGGAGAAACCAGTGAGAAATAAAGAGCACATTTTAATGTTTGATTTCCTGCATGAGTGAAGTGATGAGCTCATTGACTATTACCTTTTGTGAACACTTAAATAGGAGCAAGAAAATTGCACATTTAAAACCAGGAAACAAACCACTGAAGGCCTGAGAATAAAAAATCCCCCATGACGACTCTTTGGAAGTATTTGCAGTGCATGAGAATGAACCTTTCTATAGCTTGACACATTACTGTGTTTCAGATTACCTTTCATGCTAATCTTTTCCCTTGGAGTTATGGAGCTAGATGAGAGAGAGATGCTATTTTTTTTAAACAATACAAAACCAAGAAATGGAGGTGAAAATGATGTCTTAACCAGATGCTAAGTTTAAGGTGAACATTAAAGGTCAAAAATAGCATAATGCATTCATTCCCTTGCAAAGCACTAGAAGGACTTGGACCTTTCATACAAGGTGCTTTGATCAGAGGTAGCATTTACTTTGTGTGTTACTATGGTGAGCTTAACAAAAGGTGGTTTTTCTTTGATGAGGTCGTAAATATTTGCTTGAAAACAATATATTACAGACAGAAGGGTCACCTTTTATGATGACTTCAATTCACATACCACGGTGGGTTTTGGTTCCATTGGGTGTCTTGCACAAACTGGACTTGTCAGTATGGTATATTCCTTTCCTTCCAAATGCTCCATTTACTTTGGCTGTCCCTCTAATGTGCAGAGTGGATTGGCCAGAAAGGAGAGAGGTTGGATGACCTAAAAGCACGCATGTTCCTAGAGAATTAGAGCCTCCTATGCATTCTTGAAGCAACCTGCTTCCACATACATGGTGGCTTCTAAGCTTGGTGAAGGTCGGAATGGCATGAGACCCTGTTAGGGCAACGGAGCAGTTTCTGCTTCCAGATTTTCTAGCTGAAAGGAGAGAAGGAGCAAAGACAGTGAACATTTCAGAAGTGGTTGCAGCACACACTTGTTGAGCATCTTCTGCCCGTAAGAACCGTATTGAAGACCTTTACGTATACTTTCACCTGCAATCCTGAGGTTTTCTTAAATGTCAAGACATTATTCAATCTCTTCAGATATTATGAATACTCTTCTGGCTCATTATGAATATGCTCTTGAATTTGTGTACACTGCTGAGAAGAATTGTATACTAGTCATCATAGAGATATTATTGATAATTTCCTTAGAAAATACATTTTAATCCAAACTCTTTCTCCCCATTTTTCACCCTCTTTCTCTTTCTTTAGCCTAAAATCATTTATGACTTGACCAAGATTTTAAAAGAAAAGCAATGCTTTTTTCAATACTTCTAAGCTTCTTTATTTCCAGTTAAAGAGATTTTAATTTTTTCCCAATTCTCAAAATTAATGAGTTTTTTTCCTGTAACTGATTTGAAGCACATCCCACCTGACCCCCACTGTAAAACTGGCATATAGGTTGAACAATAATAACATTTGCCCAGACACATGGAAATGTGGTGTGCTATTTTCTGGTAAGGAAAGAGGACTGTGGAATTAGAACAAGTTTTGTAATTAACAAATAATTGTTGCTATCACTCATCACAATATTGCTGAGGAGAAAGGAGCTGTTTGTATAGTAAGCGTAAAGGGATAAAAGATCATTTAAAAAATTTTATTTTGGTAAATTTGCTTTATCCATGTGCGTTACCATTTGCTTTCTCTTTCTTTCTTTCTCTCTCTCTCTCTCATACACATACACACACACACACACACACAGGTGCGTGTGCACACGCACACAATCTTTTTAAACCATTTGATGCTTTACCCTTAAATATTTCAGTACATGTTTCCTAAGAATAAAGAATAGATCAGATTATTCTCCCTTTAGGGAGAGGCAGTTCATCATGGGCCACGAGTGTCCCTGCACATCCTTGCTGACCCTGACAAATTGCAAGGCCTAACTGTCCTCTGACTCTGATCATTTCTGCAGCTGGTCACACGGGCAATTAAGGTAGGCACAGGCAACCACAGCACTGACCATGATGTGGCTGCTTGCTCCTAGGGGAGGCCTGTTTATTGCTCCCTCAGGTGCTGAGACTTCAGCTCTGGATTCCTCAACTGTGATACAACTCACTGTGTGTGTACTGCCATCTGGTCCAATCGTATTGCCTTGTGGGATTTGGGAGTAGGGAAACTAGCATTATCATGCTAAAGCTTCTGCTATTAGCAAATACTTCTGCTGTGAGTAGTCAATTGCCTGAGTCTTTTGTCTATTTTTGGCACCTATAGAGTTGTGGCAAAGCAAACTACTTGCTTGCTTAATCATCTCCTTTGGAATCCTGTTACTTCTTGTCACCTATCTTCTAAGACGTTGAGAGTCTTCCCAAAATGGCACAACGTGCAGGGTGCCAAGACAGACAAGAACTTTTTGGAAGAATAAAAAGGCAAGAACTCATAAGCTGGGTTCAGGGACATTTGTGAACTCCCTGGGTCTGGTAGCAAATATTCCGACCCAAATGGTGTAGAAGGTGGGCAGCGAGTGGCCCACCTCTGTCCTACCTGCTGATGAACAAGAGTTGAGTCAACAGATGGAGGCTGCGAGGTGAGGGATAAAATCTAACAAGATGCCATGGTTTTCTGTTTGCTTTCCTATGGGCTAGGGGACTGAGAGAACACTCTGGGCTCTTAGAGGGGGAAGCACAACTGTGTCAGGTTTTAAGTTACAATTGTGTACATCTGAAGGGCAACATATATCCAGAGAGAGTACCAAGATGCAGATCCATGGAGAAAGGGAAAGGAAAGAAGTCCAGGGGTGCTTTGATCCGCCGACGGAGGGGCTGTTCCACACTTGGCCACTGAACTGGTGCAACTAAGGAGTAAGAAAGGTTATGCCTTAGAGCATGTGAGCCAAGCCTGTCTCATGTGGGAACCTATGCTTTAAATCACTGTGCAGATTACGTCATTGAGATAGAATCATGTCCCATAATAAGGTTTGCTACTCTGAATTTCTGTTTTAGTAATTACATTATGGCCAGTCCAAGAAGATTTTCTTTTCTTTTCTCTTTTTTTGAGGCAGAGTCTCATTCTGTCACCCAAGCTGGAGTGCAGTGGCGCGATCTTGGCTGGCTGGAACCTTCAGCTCCCAGATTCAAGCAATTCTTAATGCTTCAGCCTCCTGAGTAGCTGGAATTATAGGCATGTGCCACCACGCTCATCTAAGTTTTGTATTTTCAGTAGAGACAGGGTTTCTCATGTTGACCAGTCTGGTCTCAAGCTCTTGACCTCAAGTGATCCGCCTGCCTTGGCCTTTCAAAGCACTGGGATTACTGGCATGAACCATCGCAGCGCCTGGGTCTGTTTTTGATACCCATGTTCAAATGACTAAGTACTAGGTTCTCTTGAGATCCTTCTCTTGTAAGGAGCACACATTTAATTATCCAGATTTGAAAAAAAAAATGGGAAAGGAAGTAACTTTAGCCACTGGGCAAGACTATTTAGAGCTCTGTTACCTACTGCTTTGGCTGCTCCCAAGGCTGAATGTGTAATTGGTATTGATACTTTACATTCTTGTTCTGTAAGTGCTCATGATGCCCAGGAGAGATTTTCTTGATTGAAAGAGCCATTTGTGCAGAGGGATAGAGGGTTGCATGCACAACTCATCACAGTTTGGCTTTAATTCTCTTCTAAGTTTTTTTTTTAAAAAAGCAATTTAGAATTCCAAAAGGAGAAAAGGAAACCACAGCCTTGATCAAGGACTTAAATACAATGGGACTAATGAAAAATGTAATATCTCAATGTAACAGCCTTGTGTGGCCAGTAGAAAAAAGCTAATGGGAATCTGGAGGCTTGTGGTAGATCGCTGCCAACTGAATTTACTTGGTGTTACAGTCCCAGCTGTTACAGACTGTAAATGTTACAGACTGTAAGTGAATCAATTCCCGGTGATAGCACCTGGTGTGCCATTTTGGACTTTGGTCATGTATTTTTCTCAATCCCTTTTGCACCCAAATATTAAGACCCCTTCTCTGGCTGACCCTCTAAAACATGTTTCCTGGGCTGTTGCAGTACTACTTGAATTTCCCTGCTATTTATTGCCAGCAGGTGGATCAAAACTCAGGACAAGCCCCTCTCTCTCTCTCTCTTTTTTTTTCTGCAGAGAAATTAGGCTTACTATATTGATGATACTCTATTGATAGGTTTCAAGAATATTAGCAGATGCTAAATTACATGAAGGCCTAGAAAGACTCTTAATTCTGATAAGATACAGGACTGGCCACCCAAGTTGAAATTTTCAAACTGATGTGTGCTAAGACTCAAAAGTTGATCCTAGACATTAAAGAAAATATTCTTTGCTCTATGGCTCTCCTAAGAGAAAGGAAGCCTGGCACTTAATTGGACTATTTAGGTTTTAGAGACAAGATGTGCCTTATCTATGCATGCCTCCTGTTGAGTCCTATGTATACGCGGATCAAAAAGTCTGCCATCTATGGCTGGGGACCTAAGCTGCAGGTGGCACTTGGGTCAGTGTAGCAGGATGTTGCAGCAGACCGCCCAGGGGGCCCTTTTCAACTCCAAGCTTCTGGAAGGGAAAACAGTCTCCACCTGGAGGTAGACCCTTGGCATTATGGACTCACTGCCTCCCTGGCACCACTACCCACTTCATTGGGGAAAGAACACCTTACACCCCGGAGATGCTCAGAGGAGGGAATAATGCATGCTCTTTTTGTCTCTGAATCCCAGCCCCTCAGTTGGCAAAATAATCAGAGATAAGTAACAGCTCTGATTGCCAGCTGGTACCACTGCTAGATTTATCGGCTGGATTTATCATCCTCATCTATGCGCTGTGGCATCAGAAAATCTTCTGATGGTATTCTCTGAATTTGTATGGAATTTGTATGAATTTGCAGGAGGTGAGTGCCAATTGTTCCTGTTGTGTTTGGATTAATACCCAGGGTACAGTGGAGCAATCTATGCAGATGGATTGTATGCATATGCATATGGTGGAGCAATCTATGCATACCATAAGAAAGGAAGCTAGGTGCTCATCTGAAATTCGACCTGTTAGTCTTCTCTGTGACTTATTCTGTTGGGTCTAGTATCCTGAAGTGCACAGTTGAGGTCAATACTGCAGACTGACCTCATCCTGTGGATGGGATTCTGTTAATCCTATCCACAGGCCTACTTAGCCTGGAATTATTCTACTGTGCCTGGTGTATCGAAGGCAGCTCCCCAAAATGAATCACCCTTTTAACTGCATAATTGCTCAGATAGCTCATACTGATTCATGTGCTTCTCTTGACACTAAGTGCCCTTGAATCATGCTATGTAGGGCTGTCCAGGTGACAACTACTTGGTGACCCTGCCCATAGAGCTTAACCAGACCAAGGTCATGGTGATCAAATCAAACAATATGTTCATGTGTGGGAGAAAGTGGCTCAGACGATAATCATCCACTGGAGCATGGTGGAGAGATTGCTATTTGGTTCATCTTTGAGTCCTTGCAATGATTGGCAATGGCACCACTCTTTGGATCATATTCCCTTTGTTAGTCCCCTAGATTAAGAGGGCTGTCCTACCTAAAGGATACATGGTTTTCTATTTCCATACAGCAGTATGAGCACTGTTCCCCAGCAACAGAGTCCACATTTTAGAGATAGGTCAGGAGCTATTCTTAAGTTTAGCTACCAGAGCCAATGAGATGGAAGAAACCATAGAAGATCAGCAGGATTGTCTTAGCTCCCTGTTTGTAAATGGATCATTGGCCTTAGACTACTTAGTCTGGCAGAATGGGGGAGAATGTGTATGGTTGCCAACTGTTCCTGTTGTGTTTGGATTAATGCCCACGGTATGGTGGAGCAATCCATGCATATCATAAGAAGGGAAGCTGGATGCTTGTCTGAAATTCTACCTGTTAGTCTTTGTGACTTATTCAACTGGGTCTGGGATCTTGGAGCACATGGTTGAGGTCAATACTGCAGACTGACCTCATCCTGTGGATGGGATTCTGTTGACAATAGCCCTAATCCAGTATTAATTAAAATAAGTGGAAACAGATTTGGTCATAGTCCTTGTCAGTATGTCTAATTCAAGTTGCTGATGGGGTGGCGTAATCACATAAAAATTTAAGTACAGCCAAGAATATTCTAGGCTGAACATGAATTATTGGGAGAGGCAGTCCACTGAACAACCCTGCCCATTCTTGCTGACTGAGCTGAACTGCAAGCTCTAATTATCTTCTCATCCCGAGTTGTTTCTACAGCTAGTCAATTAACAACCTTCACTGCCTGACCACATGAGGACCACAGTGTGATCACTTTGAGACCCTGACTCCTGGAGAAGGAGGACTGATTTGTTTACTGCTTGCTACAAAAGACACTGAACCCTTATCTCTGGGCTCCTCAGCTGCTGCGCAACTCATTGTATGTGCAGCAGCAATTTGGGTTCATTATGTCACATGAGATATAAAGGCAAAGGAACTGGCATTACCATGCTGATACCCCTGCTGTTTGCTGTGCTGTAATAAGTGGTTTTTCTCTGGCCCACTGAGTCACATTGTCTATTTCTAGAACCCATAGAATTGTGACAAGCCAACCTGCTTGCTTGCTAAGACATCCTTTGCAGTTTTGGAACTTCCTACAACTTTCTAAAGCCGGGTTTCTTTTCTGATGATAACCACAGTACAGTTAGTAGATTTGACATTTGACGTGAGATAAGATACTTAGACATACATGTTAGATAAATAGATTTAACACAATTCTCTGCTATCAGTTTTCTATGATTGTCAACAGTTTTTTAAACTATAGTTTTTCCAAGATGTCAACTAGCAAATCCCCTTTGGCTATTTTTTGTCCTATTTTAAAAAATTAAATGTTTGAAAAGCTTTTAAGGTTCAAACTGAAGCTGATTTAAGGTACTTTTAATCTTTATCCACACAAAGATTGGTGTGTACTTCCTGAACTTTTGGAGCTAAAGAAAATTGAAGAGATTCTTTTCAATGTTGTCGATCTATGAAAGCAAACATAACTTTGAGAGGTGAAGTGACTTGCCCAGGTGCATTGTAGGAGGAAAGCTGGTTTAATATTTTCATTTTGTGGCCACTCTCCTCCACTTCCATTTTTTCTTTTCTCTTTGTGATGCCATCCAAAGTTTCAACTGAAGGCAATAACAGGCTTGGGTGCTTTTGAAGCTGATTAGAGTTTCAGCCAGTAATAGGCTTCAAAATCTCATTCATTTCAGAAACCATAAAAATAGAACCATACAGAAAACCATGGGAGCTGATGACTCATAGGCAAATATCTCCATGTACCTAAATAATAATAATAGGAAACCTATCCCTTTTTCCAAGCTCCATTGTCTGAATCAGACGTATGGAATCTACAGTACAAGGGCTCCAACTTTAGCAAAGAAGAATTCAAGGAGAGGTGGTCTATAATCTGGTAGTTCAAAAGATCCAGACTTGATCTGCCATATACGTTCTTCTGCTATGAATATGGCCTTATTTTGTTCAATATAATACAGCTTTCTTTCATAAGAGAAAGCTTTGGCCATCACATTTATTGTTCTCTAACAGAAGCTGATCCTGGAGTCTGAATGGTATAATCAGTCAAACCCAGAAATGAGTCCTAATTCTTGAGCAGTCAAGAAAGCTCAGAAACTCCTGCTTGTGAAGGGATCTCTTAAGCAACCATAAGCAGCCCTTAAGTGATGGGATGACAAACTCACACACATGGTCCCCACTAGGGCTAGCACCAGAACCCAGGCTCTCTGGCTTCCAATCTTACATTCTTTTATAGGAAAATATTGTGATTGTTAGCCCTTGGTATGCTCACAGTTGAGTATAGATGACTTTTAAAGGAAATCTATTTTCTGCAAAGATATTTCATTCAGAAACAGAACAACGTGTCAATTATAATGCTTATTCTTAGCAGTGTATAGTTTAATTCCATGATTTATACCCCAAAGATACATAGATTTTTTTCTTATAATATAACCAGAAAACAAAACAAAACAAAAGTGAAAACGCAAATAAAACAAAAGGGAAAACTTTGCTCTATTTTCAGAGTTATGAAATTTTAATGTCTTTTTGTATACTGAAGTATTTAGAGCATACATGTTAAATGAGTAAGAATAATAGTTTAACAATCAATTTTAAGATTCTGGTTAATGTCTAGAATTATGAGACCTTGCCATTTATTCCAGTGAAACACTGAATTTTGAATAGGACTGATGATCTACAGTGGCTTTTAAACATTGCTTAGTGAAACCTTTATTCTGTGAGATGTTCCTTGAAAAATGGCCTGTGCTCAGATGAATTGGAGAACTGGAGAACTTTGGCTTAGACAATGAAATGTGTATGTATATAATACACACACACACACACAAAGGGCTTTTCAAAGTCTTTTATACATATTATCAGTCCCCAATATGTATAAACATAATAAGATAGGCCAGATTTCCTAATATTTTCCTATAGAGCTTCACATTCACGAACCACATCGGCATTTCACTGTAGTAGTGTTCTACAAGAAGCTGGTAGAGCTTGTGAAACCTGAAAACCTTATTCAAAGGGTCAATCCCTCTCAGTCCCTAATCATCAAATCTTAATATCTGAATCATCTCAATGTCCTTTTCATGTAGGCAAAATGCTGACATTTGAATATTAGACTCTACCAACAAGAAAAACCTCTGTAACCCACAGTTTAGAAAATTCTAAACTTGGCCAGGCACGGTGGCTCACGCCTGTAATCGCAGCACTTTGAGAGGCTGAGGCGGGTGAATCACGAGATCAGGAGATCAAGACCATCCTGGCTAACGTGGTGAAACCTCATCTCTACTAAAAATAGTGTGGGTGTGGTGGTGCACACCTGGAGTCCCAGCTACTCAGGAGGCTGAGGCAGGAGAATCGCTTGAACCCGGGAGGCGGAGGTTGCAGTGAGCTGAGATTGTGCCACTGCACTCCAGCCTAAGCACCAGAGCAAGACTTCATCTCAACAAAAGAAAAAAAATTCTAACTCATCAAGTTGTATACATTAAATAGGTACATCTTTTTGTAAGTCAATCACATCTCAAGAAAGTGGCTTAATTTTTTTTTCCTTTGGTTGTACTGGAATAGCATTCTCTGTAACCTCTACCCATTGCCTTTCGTAAGTGGGGCTATGTTGGTTGAGTCCAATTTCCTGTTCACATTGCTTTAAGTATATGAAGATAACCATGTTGTGCTCTCTGAGCCTTCTATTTCCCAGAGTAATCATGAGCAGTTATTTTTATCCCCTCTACCATCTTGGTTATTCATCTCTGAATGTCATCTAATTTGCTTATTTCATTCCTGAAGTGTATTGTCTATTAGAGTGAGGCTAACATTTCTTTAGTTCTAGACACAAGAATTCTATTGATGTGACCTATAATTCTAACAGGTTAGATGGTTTATATCATCATATTGTTGGCCCGTTAAATAAAACCCCCATAACTTTTTTCTTATGTGCTACCACTCACCTTCCACATTTCTATAGTTGGATTTTTGGACTAAAATTTTTCTCTAGTAACTACTGTATTTTTAGTTTTAGCTAACACTTCTAGTATGCTTGATTTTTTATCTTTTATCACCTAGGTTATCAACCATTCCTCCATTGATTGCAACTATTAAGATGAGAGTCAATTAAAAGTTTATAGATTGGGGTTAGAGACCTGACTTAGGATGGTTAGAGTCCCTTCTAAGATTTGGGGGGTTAAAGACCCCTCTTGGTAAAGTCCCTTTCAGCTAAGAACAAGTTTGATTCTATGGGATGTTAATTGCTCTTATCTTTGGATTAATCTGTTTTGCACTCTTTGCTGATGGCTTTAGGTGACAGGGTTGGATATGTACAGGATCATGGGACATGGGGAGCTTTTTCACCCTAAAAGGGGAAACTTGAGAGCTAATAGGATTGCTGGAAAAGATCCTTTTGCTACTGAGAAGTAGCCACTTGAAGTTTACAGTGTCACTGCAATAGGTGGGTCTTTCTCTGGCCTCCCTGATCTTCCCCACAGTGCACAGGTGAACACTTTTCTCTTTCTCCTTTTCCTTTTCTATCTTTTCTATTACTCAGGGCAATCATCTTGCCCAGAGACCACATGCTGAAACTCCAAGTTGGGGGTCGGATTAAAGATAATGGGGCCCATCTGGGGCAAATTTAAGCCTTGCCAGTTTGATATTGGGTGATAAGCAGAGTGTCTAATGTCTATATTTTATTACATGTGTTTTGCTCTGGCCAGAATGAAAAAAAGGACTTTTCCTTTAGGATGCAGCTTGGCCCCCAGGGCAATGGTGTTGCAAGCCAGATCACTAGGTCTGCTGAGGGAAAGGGAACCCAGAAGCCTGGCATGCCAGCAAAAGGGTAAGAATTTCTTACCAGTCAGATGTCTGGCTTCTTTCTCTCTATGCACATAGTTGAATGAAAGGTAATAAAATAAAATGAATAAATCAGTGTTTATCTCCTCTGCAAAGTTTTGATTAACCCAAAAAAGAATTCTAAGGCCAGTCTTAAGCTCGTGTATTTTGTGTTATGCATTTGTCTTTCTGTGTTGAGGGATACTTTAGGATAAAATACGGGCTTAGGATACCTGTGAGCCCACTTTTTGAGACGATCTAGCAAGATGATCAGTAACAAACTTGGCTGCAGGTCCCTGAAACAAACAAAAAAACTGGATGAAGTCTCCACCTTGTTTTATGTCCTTGGGAGCTTGACCTTTTAAACACATGGCGGCACCTTCTCTTGGTCTCCACCTTCAAAGAAACAGGAATTTTAGGGTTCATGTCATAGTCAGCTCTAAAAATCATATTGAATAGTTAAAAGCCTTTGTAAACTCAAAATTAACTACTTTAGACTCTTCCTGGGAAGGGAAATGGAGACTGCCCCACATTGTAGCTCAGTAGACAGGGCTTTGCACTTTCACAGTGGCAGTTCAGGTTCAATCCCCCCTAGAAAGTAAGTCATTTTTGTTTTAATATCTGTGTGAACTTGTCTATTCTCCTCTATGGACTGTCTAAAATTTTCCTTTCTCTAAGCACCAGGGAGGTCACCTTTGGTGAAGTTCAAAAGCCAGAAATATTGGCTTTAATATTAATATTAAAGTCAATAAATCCAAGAATGTCTCAGATGTTCTGTGTAAGTTGTGAAAGGATTTGTAAAAAGGAACGTATGCAAGAAATGTTGTAGAATTCAAAGGTGTTAGGTTTCCTAAATGCCTCATGAAATGCCACTATGACTTTTGCTGTACAACTTGCCTGCTTTACTGCTAGGTAAGGTCTGGGGACATGTGGAATTATTCATGCCCCTATCTATGCTGGAGAGTCTGCTCTTATCTGCGCTTCTGCCTAGTGTGTCCTGGGCTAGGCTCCACACCTAGTCCACAATTAAAATCTCAGATTTACCAAAGTTTTCACCAAATAGAAATTGCTAAGAGTTAACATTATAGCATGTAATTAAAAGTACTAAAGAAACAGTTTTACATGCAAGGTGTATAAAGGAATTAAAATGTGTTTTTGGTGAAAGATTATGAGAAGTCATAGGAATGTGGATTTTTTTTTCTGCCTAAAGTGTTAAAGAATTGTCTTAAGTGAGAAAAATAACTAAAGATTTAAACTAGCTGTGGGAAGTTTATAAAAATTAAACATAGTAGATTCTATGTGTGAATACATTGGCTAAAAATGGATATTATTCAGTTTTTCCATAAATTAAACATTGCAATAAAAGCACAACAGGTTTTTCTCAGAGCACTGATCTGCTCTTTCACAAAAAAATGTAAAGGGTTATAAAAGGTTTGTAAGAATCTTACCTTATGGTTAGACATTAAAATTGAGTAAATATGTCTATAAGGTTTTATTAAAAATTAGGTTTAACATTAATGTAAAAGTGAAATTTGGCTTTTTCATATAAAAATCATAGAGGAAGCATTATCAAATGTGAAATGGTGTTTTGCTTTCCTTGGACTGTATTTGCATATGTGTTATTGGTATATGTTTTCAAGTTATGGAACTCCTATAATTCTAATATTACTTAGTGTATGTTATTAATCATTATAACTGTTGTGTAAAATTTTGTGTGCCACAGAGGTAAGCAAATTTCCTTATCAATTGTGGCTTTAATAGTGGCTGTCCTAAAACTTTTTGTCATCGACAGACAATTGTTGTCTTATTTTAATTCTCTTTAGAAGGTGGTTTATAATCAACTATATAATTCTAACAGGTGTTCTTAAATAAAGGTTTCTGATAACTTTGGAAACTGTAACATTAGAATAGAGGAAATAACTTTCAGAACTCTCATGAAGATCTGGAATGTTCATAAATATCAAGCAAAACAGGAGTTAACTAAATTTACTAAAACAATAAAAAACTAAAGTAACCTTTTAAATGTTGCTTAGAACATTGCTGATCTGTTTTTGCTTTTCAGAGTCAAGAAAACTTTTCTTTTGAGCTATTTACAGCTTTTAACAGTTGAGTGTACTCCTGTGAACAAAATTTGAAGGACATTTGTTTCTCTCTACCTGATTTCTACAGAATTTGGAAACTAGTTGTGAGTATTCTTAACTTATAGCAGTACAGTTATTTGCATAGATGCAATAAGAATCTGTTTTCTTTTGTAACAGGACACAATTACAGAAATTAGTTATTTTGTCAAGGCTTTAACTGGAATGGTATGTTCTTCTTTAAGGAATTAAACTTGATTTATAAAGCCAATAAAAGCCTCTTGGGCAACTGGCCTCATACCTTGCCTGCACAGTCCCTGTACAGGGTTTCTGACCCATGGTAAGTAAAGAATGTCACTTTCTGTCAGGTCCAGAAGCCCCAAGTTATCTTGGGATCTCAAGAGGAAATAAATTTACCCAACTCATAGGTATTTAAGGGTACAAACCCATGGCTGGGCTCAGCTTAAAAAGTCTGATCTGAAATTCCTTCTATGGAACAGAGTTCCATCAAAGCCAATTTAAAAAGAGCTTATGTGAAAAATAATTGTTCTTGTTGCACTTTATAACCAGGCCAAGTATAATAAAGCAAATCAGTCTTACCATGATTTGTTTTTAGTAAAAATGGGAACCTGCCTGTAATCCCAGCACCTGGGGAGGCTGACATGGGCAGATCATGAGGTCAAGAGATTGAGACCATCCTGGCCAACATGGTAAAACCCCATCTCTACTAAAAATACAAAAGTTAGCCAGGCATGGTGGTACATGCCTGTAGTCCCAGCTACTTGGGAGGCTGAGGCAGGAGAATCACTTGAACCCGGGAGGCAGAGGTTGCAGTGAGCCAAGATTGTGCCACTGCACTCCAACCTGGGTGACAGAGTGAGAATTCATCACAAAAAAAAAAGGGATCTATGTTTCAAAAATTATGGTACACTTGTTATTAAATTCTAGTCTCATTAGTTGTTTTAAAATTAGTGTCTGCAATTTAGGCTAACCCTGCTTATTCCTGTAAACCAACCAGTGATCTCTGACTGATGCTCAGAAGAAACAACAGGGATGGGTAATGTAAAAATCTGGATCGGTGTTCTAATTCTGGGCACATTACAATCAGCTAGTAACCCCATATCAGCTTAGTTCTAACAGTTGCCCAGTTCATGAAAAGCCTTCTAATTTAGTTTACTTGGAACAACTTTATTTATTTTGCTTTACTCTTGTGGAATATATTGCTGTTATACTCTGTGTAGGAGTACAGGACAAGCTTATTGTATTCTTAAACTAAACACTTATTAATCTTCCAGGTATCATCTCTTGTCAAAACTCAAGAGTCATGAATGGCCCTTGCCGTACTGATGCTTTCTGACTGAGCTTCTGTCTACTCTGAACACAAGAGTCCCTAAGAGTTAGGCAGGAATATTATCGCCCCTATTCTGCCTGAAGAAGTTACAGAAGACGGATCTTTATCTCTCTGCAACCCTTAGGATTAAGAGTTCCTCTATAAAAGGGAGGGGGAAAATGTCAGAGGCACATGAACCAGAACAACTCCATCTTGAAGAGGAACTGGGTAAAATGAGGCTGAAACTTACTGGGTTGCATTCCCAGATGGTTAAGGCATTCTAAGTCACAGGCTGAGATAAAGGTCAGCACAAAATACAGGTCATAAAGACCTCACTGATAAAACAGGTTGCAGTAAAGAAGATGGCTAAAACCCATCAAAACTAAAATGGCGATAAGAGTGACCTCTGGTCGTCCTCACTGTTACACTTCCATCAGCACCATGACAGTTTACAAATGTCATGACAATGTTAAGAAGTTACCCTACACAGTCTAAAAAAGGGAAGCATAAATAATCCATTCCTTGTTTAGCATATCATCAAGAAATAACCATAAATATGGGTAACCAGCAGCCCTCAGGGCTGCTCTGTCTTTGGAGTAGCCATTCTTTCATTTTTTACTTTCTTAATAAACTTGCTTTCACTTTGGAAAAAAAAGTTTATAAACCTACCTCACTGTATCATTATTTAGATCACAATTAAACATAGTATAGTATTAAAGAAATTAGTAAGAGCTTGTCAAATCTATTGTTACAAACACAATTGGCATAGGGTTTACATAATTTCCCTGTCCAGTAATTTTCTAAGAAAATAAAACTTATTTTTCCATAACTAATCATAACTTGCCTCTTAACAGTTACTTAACTTTCTTTCTAAGTACTTTCAAAATACATTTTAATGATTTAATCCAGGTTCTAAAAACAATTTGTACAAAGCTAAATATTCTGTGGTTTTCAGTTGCTACCATATTCCCATTAAACTTGGGACTCTATTTCTTTACCCTCATTTTCTAGGAGTCCTTCTATTCTTGTTTGCTTCAGAGGTGATGATTGGTGTTTCATTGTTGTTTGTCCACAGCTCCTCTTAATGTTTTAATATCGCCATGAGATTTGACCTCATTCACAGCCTCCTGTGGTTCTCTAACAATATCTTTGTCTTTATTGGCCTTTAATTCTCTCTTAATAGTGTTTCAAGCTGAAGGTCATTTTTTCCCTAAAAGCAGCTTGAAGTAATCTAAGCTTTGAAGAACTGTGCTTTCCCTTTGTCTTTCATGAATATGGAATCCTTTTCTTTGCAACTGGTTAGTGGTGTAGAAGAAAACTCTAGAAAGCCTGTCCTTAGAGAAACCAGTGTGATGTTTCAGAGGAGGATCAGATTAAAGCCAGGACACCTGGGGTCTAGTGCCAACTTTCTCAGGCATTGCTTTAAAAACACCGTAACTAGGCAAGGCATGGTGGTTCATGCCTATAATCCCAGCACTTTGGGAGGCTGAGGCAGGTGGATCACTTGAAGTCAGGAGTTCGAAACAAGCCTGATCAACGTAGTAAAACCATGTCTCTACTAAAAATACACAAATTAGCTGAGCGTGCTGGTGTGTGCCTCTGATCCCAAATACCTGGGAGGTTGAGGCAGGAGAATTGCTTGGGCCTGGGAGGCAGAGGTTGCAGTGAGCAGAGAACATGCCACTGCACTCCAGCCTGGGTGTCAGAGTGAGACTGTCTCAAAAAAAAAAATCACAACAAATTTGGACCTTGATGTTTCTTCATCTATTGAACAAAATTAAACAGAGTAGATCGCTGGTTTTCGACTGACTTTGGCTGCCCGCCTCCACCCCAGGAGATATTTGGCAATATCTGGAGGCATTTTGGCTGTCACAGTGGGAGATGGGTGGGTGCTACTGGTATTTAGTGTTTTGAGACAAGGGATGGTGCTGAACATTTTACAGTGCATAGGATTATCCCACCCAAAATGTCACTAGAGTCAAAGTTGAGAAGGCTTGGGTTAGTCCACTTCATGATCTCTTTAGGTACGTATTTCATTCCTTTTAAATGTTATTTACAAGAGTTGAAATTCAGTTTTGGGGGAGAAGGAAAAGGAGAAGATGAAAACAGTAAAGCCTCATTGCATGGCTTAGAGTAATAATATTAGTCAGTTGCCTGACACTTTGCATGGATAATCATACATCATGCTTGCATCAAACCTAAGTGGTAGTTACTACAGTTATTACTTTTCTTAAAGATGAGAAAGTGCAAGCAGAGAGTGTTAGAAACTTGCCCAAAGACATTTAGCTGATAAGTAGTATGATCTGGGTAAATATTGGAGCCATTTAAATATTTAGGACTTTGGCTATCCTAGGACTTTGGGAGGCCAGGGCAGGTGGATCACTTCAGCCCAGGAGTTTAAGACCAGCCTGGCAACACGGTGAAACCCTCTCTCTACAAAAAATACAAAAATTAGCCTGGTGTGGTGGCCTGTGCCTGTAGTCCTAGCTACTCAGAAGGCTGAGGCAGGATTGTCAGAGCCTGGGAAGCAGAGGCTGCAGGGAGCCGAGATGGTACCACAGCATTCCAGCCTGTACAGTAGAGTTATATTCTGTCTCAAAAAAATAAAATAAATAATTTTTTAAGGATCTTTTCTTGCATCTGTTATTCTTATCTAATTGTAACCTTTCCCCTTACCTGCTAAAATTTTTAAAATTAAATTTACATATGTTTATATAAAAATAAAATCAGCTGACTTTTTATTTACAAAAAGTTTCTTAAATTCTAGTTGAAAACTAAGTATTTGGAAAGATTTTACTATCATCTCTTACATTTAGTAGGAAAAAAGACATATGATAAAAAAATACATTGCTGGCCTTCAATTTCTCCATTCGTAGGAAGAGGATATTTGGATAAGATAATCCAAATATCCTGGTTGTTTTTCAGTTCCAGTGTTCTAAGAACTGTGAATATTTTGCATCTGCTTGACAAATCCATTATTGAGATTTGGTTGTTGATATTCACTATTCTATAGGCATTTGAAAGTCTATTTGTCACACTGAACTTCTGAAGCGATCAGAAAGAAATTCAGCTATTATAGTGTATGCAAGTCATGCTGTAAGCCTTAGGTGAAGCATTTAACAATTCTATGAGAGAATTTCTCCCTTCATTTCCCTTCCATTTCCAAACAGTAGCTTAAGGAGAGCATTTTTAAAAGTTAAAGTTTTGAATTTGAATGAGCCCGTATTTAATTATATTTGGGGATTTTTGAATATAAGAACATCTTAGCTTGGCCGGGCACAGTGGCTCACACCTGTAATCCCAGCACGTTGGGAGGCCGAGGCAGGTGGATCAAGAGGTCAGGAGTTCGAGACCAGCCTGGCCAACATGGTGAAACCCCGTCTCTACTAAAAATACAAAGATTAGCTGGGCATGGTGGCGTGTGCCTGTAGTCCCATCTACTTGGGAGGCTGAGGCAGGAGAATTGCTTGAACCTGGGAGGTTGCAGTAAGCTGAGATCAAGCCACTGCACTTCAGCCTGGTGCCTGGCAACAGAGCAAGATTCTGTCTCAAAAAAAAAAAAAAAAAAGAACATCTTAGCTAATATAACAGAGAAGAAGGAAGATGAGTAAGAGTGATACTCTTCTTAAGTTGACAGACTATGAAATGGGTTAAATAGGTGATTGTATTGTTAAATGTACAGTAGTCATAACTCATTTCACATCCACCTTTCACTGAATTTTCTGGTTGTCAACGTTTTAAAAAATATTTTGCTTTTTGTTGATTAAATTATTCTTATTTCTTAAGATCTTCTCTTATAGAATTTGGATTTCTATCACATCTTAAAGAAATCCATTTCATCATAATAAGAAATCATTTACTTTTTATGCTTTGAGGGACTTAGGTATAGGAACTTTGGATTTTATATATATAGATATGTAAATAATAAATATTTATATTAGGAACCCTGGATTTTATATATATATATATATATATATATATATTTATATAATCTCCTAAATATATCTTTTTTATCCTTTATAAATATTTGATAATGTGACAAAAGCAGTAAGAACCTAGGTAGGGGTTGCTAGATTTTGTAGATTTCTAGTATTCTTGGGATTTCTGGTGTCTGTATGGAAAACAGAATAGTAGATGGTAGCTGATTTTAGACACAAAATGTACTCTATACGTTACCTCTTTGCCTTCATTCTTTCCCAAGAAATACTTGACTTTATATAGACAAATGGTTGACATTATTTTTGTACATATTCATTCTTAAACTGAGAGGGCCAATATTCAAATTGTGATGAGATTTCAGCCCATATTTATTTTTTATCTGATAATGATATGGAACCAGTTTATCAGGGAATTTATTTATTTGCATGTGTTTCTAATATGTTCAGGTGTTGTAGAAACACAACATGGTTAATTTCCTTTGATTCATACACAGTGCAGCAACCAGCACTACCTCAATTTCATACTTATCTCCCAACAGTTAGGGTTAATATTTACAGGTGTTTATTCCTTCAGCACACACCACTGGCAATGGGGATGACTGGGCTCGCGTGGGCTCTATGACTTTTTGACATATATTATGAAAACTCTTAATGTTTTTAAAAACTATGACTACAATTTAACATTTGAGATGCATCTTGTTTCTAACCTGCCCTACCCACATTATATATTTAAAATCTTTATTTAAGAGATTTTATTGCAGAAGAGTAGAAGTCATAGACAATATGGCCCCTTCCATCCGCTTCCTTTCTTCCTGCCTTCCTTCCTTCTTTCCTTTCTTCTTTCCTTCCTTCCTTCCAACAGACTGTCATTCTGTTGTCTAGCCTGGAGTGCAGTGGCACAATCAGGACTCACTGCAGTCTCAACTTTCTGGGCTCAATCAATTCTCCCATCTCAGCCTCCTGAGTAGGTAGAACTACAGGTGTGTGCCACCACATCTGGATTAATTTTTTACTTTTTTGCAGAGATCAACTTTCATCATGTTGCCCAGGCTGGTCTTGAACTCCTGGGCTCAAGCAATTCACTGGCCTCAGCCTCCCAAAATGCTGAGATTACAGTTGAGAGCCACCGTACCTGGCCTGTCTCTAATTTTTTTTTCATCATGAAAAGTTCCTATTTATGCCAAACTCAGAAACTCTAAAAGGAAACAAATTCTGAGTATGAAGGAAGAAGACTGATGAAATTGTGGCTCAAGATTCTTTATTTCCAGGGAAATAATAATTAGAAAAAGAAAATTATCAATAAGACAAATTTTATTCTGTATCCCACAGAAATTTCTATTTCTAATAATGTCCTCTCCAAATTAATTTTGCCATTTTTGTCAAATTTTAGCAATTTACAAATATTTATTTGCGACCTACCAAAAGATATAGTGATCAGAACGATATCCAAAAGTTAATAGCTGGTTTGTGATGGGTCATATGCATTCAAATATCCTTTCCTTTAGTGTGAAGGAGAAAATGCAAAAGCAAAAATAAATACTGTGAAACTGCATTTTAAAATCACAGATATAGAAGTAAAAATAAATGTGGTGGTGTTGAAAGTTAAAAGAGAAAAATATGCACCTTTCATACACAGCATCCAAAACTACGTGAGGTAGAAAATAAAGATTGACATGTTCCAAAACACTAAATCTCTGTGAGAATATTTCTATGAAAAAATGGCTACAAAATAGCAATTCACCACTTAAGTTTAACCAAATAAGATGACATCTCATTTTAAGTTAGTTTTTAAAGGAAAAATATGTTGCTTTGTTTTTCAGTCAGTTACATTCATCAGAATAGTAAGCACAAGAAGATACTGCACCATTTTAGTTAATCCAATCTTTAAAACTAAATTTCCCTAAATTTCTCAGAGGTCTGACACCACTCTGAGAAGAAAGAATGAAAAATAGACTGGCATATATCAGGGCACATTGATTAAAAGCCTGGATTATGAGATGGAATTTAACTGGAGTCAATACTTAGTCACTAATTTTTTTTGAAAAATTAATTTTTAAAAATTTTTATAAATTTAGTAAAGACAAGGTCTCACTATGTTGGCCAGGCTGGTCTTGAACTCCTGGCTTCAAGCAGTCCTCCCACCTTGGCTTCCCAAAGTGCTATGATAACAGGGGTGAGCCACTGCATCCAACTCTCAGCCTCTACTTTATAACTATGACCTTGGGCAAATTATGACCTTAAACATTAGTTCCCTCAGCTATAGAGTAGAGGTTACAGTCCATATCTAATATGATTAAATAAGATATCCCATCCCAGACACAAAATGGTCAATATATGTTATTATTAATAGCCTTAAAGCCAAATTTTTCTAGGAATAAACAAATTTTTAATCAAACAACATTTTCTCTCACATATCGCAATAATTTATAGAAATACATACTAGTTTCTCCTGTTATGTATGAAATATTAATTTTAAACTTACATATACTCTAATTCCATACACTCAAAAAGAAACACACCTAAATCACAGACACACACACACACACACACACACACAACTGGAACCATTTTATTTTTAAACTATACAATTGAAAGAATAGCCATTTTAATTTCATTCACAAAATATGTGTTAATGTTGTACAGTGCTGTAATTTTGGGAGCTATTCTCATTTGAGTTTTTTTTCCATTGAATTGAAACCATTTCTTTCCCAAATTAACTCTCCACAGATGTCTTGTAAAAAAAAAAAACTGAGATCAGCTTTTGAGAGTGATGTAGTTGATTTTAAAAGTAGTCTTCTGCTTTTAGTTTAGCTGGGGATAATATAGTTTATAGTTAAACCAAATGCAAAGCATCTCCTTCTTGACCTGCTATTTTGATTCAAATGTCAAGAAAGTGCTTTAAAATATTAATTAGAAGATTAGGAAGAGACTTGCCATATCAATGAAAAGGAATTAGCAGGACATACCACAACATCCACTTTATCACTATTATATTACTTTTTTCTATAAGACCCACTGATAGAGATATCTGAATATTAAGGCTTTTCCCAATAATAATTACATTATTTCACAAAACACATAACTCATTTGGTGAAAACATTCATGTCAATCAGCTTGACTGATATGGTTAGGCAGGTTAGACAAAACAGTGAATTTGCTACTTTGGAGATGAAGGTGCAGTTTAAAGAACAGTTTTCAGTTTATCGTTTTATTTGAAATGCAGATTCTTGGACCCTTACATAATGAACCATGATTTCTTAGAGCAGTTCCTAAGAACTTACATTTTTCTGGAGCTCATAGGACAATTTGAGAATCTCTGCCTGAGATCATGTGATAATAATTGAGTGCAAAGTGGCATTGCGTGGCAAAGCAGAGAAAAGCTGTGGAGTAATATTTGAAGCTGGGGTGCTTGTCTGGATTCTACTTCTTCCTGGCTGTTTGATCTCATATAATGATTTGACTTCCTTGAGCATTTATTTTCTCACATTTACCCATCAGAGTTGTTATAGGAAGCAGATGTGATAATGCTCATGAAAGCACTTTAAATCTGTACATTGCCATACAAATGTAAGGCAGCATTACTATCGTGGTTGTAGTTAGTACTAGCTTGGTGCAAAAGCCATTGTGGTGTTTGCCATTGAAAGTACTTGCAAAAACTGCAATGACTTTTATACCAGCGGTTTTAGTGATAATTCAATTGATCTAACAGTGTTGCATTTTTCCCAATACAATGCTAAATGTTTTCAATAAACACCTACATGTCAAAATATAAAATGCATTAGAGGCCAGGCACGGTGGCTGATACCTGTAACCTCAGCACTTTGGGAGGCCAAGGTGGGCAAATCACTTGGGGTCAGGAGTTTGAGACCAGCCTGACCAACATGGTGAAACCTCATCTCCACTGGAAAAAAAAATACAAAAATTAGCTGAGTGTGGTGGCACATGCCTGTACTCCAGCTAGTCAGGAGGCTGAGGCAGGAGAATTGTTTGAACCGGGAGGCAGAGGTTTCAGTGAGCCGAGATCGCACCACTGCACTCCAGCCTTGGCGACAGAGTGACTCCGTCTCAAAAACAAAAAACAAACAAAAAACAAAAAAGAAAATGCATTAGAGAATACGATTCGGGTTGAAACCAAGTAGGCAAGGCAGGTTAGCAGTGGTCAACAGTTCATGTTTGAGTTGAACCCGAAGTGATCAGAATAAACAGGGAAGTGTTTAAAAGCAAAGTAGAGTTCAATAGGACAACAGCAGTGTATGGAGTGTGTGGAGAAATTAAACTGCACTGAGAGCAGATTGAAAATGAATGCCTATGCCTGAGTCTACCTAATACAGATATAAAAGTCATAAAGACAGCGAGCCGAACATCAGTCAGGCACAGATGCTACAGCTGGAGCAGTAGGCTGAGCCCGGGCATGCACGAAGAAATACGAGACCATCTTTTTTGTTTTTTTCATATTCAGCCCCGGAAAGACCTCTTTAGGGCACTGAATCTATCTCTTGGTCTCCTCATCAAAAGGACTTGTTAGAACTAAAATTAGAAAACAACCATGAATGTAACCCATGTTTTGAAAAGTGTAACATCGGATCAGAGTAATAAAGGCTGAGGAGGAGAAAAGGAAGAAGGCCTATCTTCAATATTTTCCCATTACTGACAATAAGACTGAAATGATGTTAGAGGGTTACACAGTCATTTAGGTTGTTTGTCAGTTGCATGAGAAAGGGGTCATGTCTGCCACATCTCCTGAAATATCCTCAGCCCTCTCATCACTCATTCAACAGATATGAATCTGTCCAGTGTTTTGGATGTTTTGGAAGTACTTCTTTTTTTTTTTTTTTGACATGGAGTTTTGCTCTTGTTGCCCAGGCTGGAGTGCAGTGGCGCAATCTGGACTCACTGCAACCTCTGCCTCCCAGGTTCAAGTGATTCTCCTGTCCCAGCCTCCCAAGTAGCTGGGATTACAGGCATGTGCCACTACATCTGACTAATTTTGTATTTTTAGTAGAGATGAGGTTTTATCATGTTGGCCAGACTGGTCTTGAACTCCTGACCCCAAGTGATCCACAGTCTTGGCCTCTCAAAGTGCTGGGATTACAGGTGTGAGCCAACGTGCCCAGCCGGAAGTACTTTCTTTTAAATATGCTAGACACTGTTCTGGGAGAGCAAGACAGACATGGCTCCTATCCTCAGGAAGTAATGGCGTCCCGGTTTCATGCAGCATGTCCTTATTACAGATTGTTAGCAAAAGTGGTCACAATTATTCTTCTCCCTGTATCCCCATCCTTTTGCAATGTGATTGCAGATCCTATCAGCAAGAGATGGAGTCTAATTTCCCAACCTTTGAATCTAGGTTGGCAGGATGACTTTATTTGACCTATAAAAAGCACAGAGGTGACCTTATGCCAGTTCCTACTCTATACTTAAAGAAGCTTTCCTCTCTTTTGTCTCTATCTTTTTCTCTCTTGGACTCTGTGACCACCATGAGAACAAGGCTGGGCTAACATGCTAGAGGGTAAGAGTCCATGTGGAGCTAGTCATTCTTGCTGAGGCCGTCTAGATCAGCTAGTTGACCACCTGCTCGTCTGGCAGCTGCCCTCAGAGCAAGCCCAGCTGACAATGGAGGAATGATCCTGCCAAGCCCAACCCCAGTGGCTGTTCTGCAGAATTGTAAACTACGTGAATGATTGCTTCTAGCCACTAAATTTTGGAATGATTTGTTATATAGCAAAAGCTGACTGAGCAGCTCTTAACTATGTAAGTATGACTCCAAGCTTATTCTGGGCACAGAATTTTCTCATTGGCTTATCAAATTACCTTGATAACTGCCAAATTGCCACTCCACTTTGTGCTGTATGGACATTGCCTCACTAGACAGTTGTCAGAATATAGACACCCTGGGAAGGTTTGATATTGGATCTCTGATCTGCAGAATAGGAAGTTGACTAATGTGCTTGAAATGTGACATTTAGATTATAATATATTCCTCAAAGAAAATGCAAATACATAAGGCAAAACATAAACATCTACAACCAATATAAACTTCAAACAAGTAGTTGAAAAGTTAAATGCAAATCCTGTTAGCTTTGTTTTCCAGTATGATGGCTTATGATGTGAAACTATGACCAAACACCTGTTTTTCACTTTCTGGATTTGTACAACTAATTTAACATGTCCTAAAGACACAGCCATCGAGTCTCCAATTCCTCCTGCAAGTCATTTTATGATGTTGATATATTATTGAAACTATCACCAGCAGCTTATGTATTGTTCCAGTTGTCTAGACGTAACTGCTTTAATTCTAATGACGACATATCAGTGGAAATTAGCAAAAGAGAGCTTTGATTTATTTTAATTTTCAAATATGTCAGAGTGTCTTTCCCTCTTTTCCTGGCAGCCTCTCTTCTGTGTCCAGTTCTCCCAGCTGGGCATTTTGGGACAGCAGCCAATTCCAGGGCTAATGTGTTTCTGCTGTTATCTTGCACTGATGCTGCTTCATAGGGGCAGCGATGAAGATAAGCCCTAATTGGATGTATTTTCAAAGCAAACCTTTTAGTTTCTTAGAACAGAACTCCTCTAATTAGCTTCCTTTCTCCTCTATCTGGCTATACAATAGCCACACTGATGTGGAAATGCTGAACTTGGAAGGGAGTCAAGGGCAGTGTTAGGCAACTGAAGAATAATCATGCTTAGCTCAGAGAAATGCTCCACCCTATGGGCTGGGAGCTGCCTTTCCACAAAGGCAGGAGGAGTGAAGGATATCTGGGAGGTCCTATGTGATGAGAGGTCCTTACAGTGGTCCAGGGTACACTACCTAGCAGCCATGCTCTAGAGCCCAGCAAGACAGAGAAGGCACAGGGAGGCACTTAAGGAAAAAGAGTCAATACTTTATAATGGCCATTATTTTGCTCAAATGGAAATATTTTACTCTAAAGCAAAATATTTTGCCCTTAGCTGAGGACTGGACATTTTAAATTGCAATCTATAACATGTTATTCCCAGGTTGGTGAAAATCTATTTCAATCCCTGCCCTTTTTGAGTTATTTATAAGATTCTAGCAGCCACTGAATAGGAGAGCTGATTAGTATTAGGTTGGTGCAAAAGTAATTGTTGTTTTTTGCAGTTACTTTTAAAAAATAGCTCCTAATAAAAGGAGTAGGTTTAGAGGTCTTGATGTGGAAAAAAACGTAGAGAAAAGAAGCAGAATCAAAACCATTTCTTTCTGGCATTCATTTCTGAAATGAAATTAGAAGTGAGACATAAGTTAATAATTTCCCTTTGGCTGGAAGGGTGTATGCCATCATTACCTCATGCTCTCTAGGGGGTACGAGTTCCTGTGTTCCTTTGAGCATCCTGAATACCAGGGGTACGAGGATTAATGTCGCCTATAACAGATGCATCTGGGCCATATTACATTACTCCTTGGTCAATTAGAAAAGGTGAGCCTGGACTGGGCTGGATGGCAGAGTGTGGTAAAGAGGGGACAGTGAGAGGCAGGGTGTGGTCAAGAGACGGCAGGAGGAAGCAGCTTCACCCTGTGGTGGCGAAGCCCTCCTCTGGTTCCTCATCCATTTGACTTCTTATTCACTTCCCTGGAGCCATCTGTCCCCAGAGTCTTGACCCCTGACTCTAGGAACTTTAGCCAAGATTCTGGCTCTAGCCTTTACTTCATAGGAAGTTTGAATTTGAATTCACTGTTAAAAAAATTATACAAGCTATGATTTTTGGATGCTGGCATCATTTAAAATTTACTTATTTATATTAATATTAATAATTGTCATGTGTTTTATTGATTTTATATATCAGAGGTCAAATTTAGCCAACCAGTGGCTTAACCAAGTAATATTAACTTGGAGACAGCCTTTTCTCTTTCCTCCTTGTTGATTTCCCACATGATTATAATATTGTGTGTAAGGCTTGAATATTCTGTACTCTTCTGGGCACAGAAATACGCCTTCCAAAAGCTAGTCCCTATTCACCCTATTATCTCCAACAAGCATGAGGTCTGTTAAACGTTGTTCAATCTAATAATATTTATGGGATTAATATTCATATATTAAATAATAATATATTATTCAGTCTAATAAGTTTGATATTTGTGCTAGAGTTCAGGTAGCAAACCAATAGCTTAGGAAAAGTTAGGGACGGTCATTTTTTAATCTTTTCTCCTTTTCTGTGATGCTAATTTTCTGTAACTATCTTGCACCCATGACCACAGTGGGAAAGGCACTGACCCTCTCTCTTTAACCACAGAGCTGGAGCAAGACTGGCTTTTGAGAAGTAGGAGGGATATAGAGGTGATGTCTATGAATTATATAATAGTTCTGGGGAAAAGGTTTCCAGATCAGAATTACTTCTACAATGTGCTAAAGTCATACATTTTGCATAGAAGTAAAGGCCATGAAAATAGTGATTTTTAATAGTTTCACAGATTTCTCATTGGTGCATCTTTACACCAAAATGAATATGTAAGTCAAATATAAAGAGCACAGTTTACATAACAAATGTCTTCTCTAACACTAGAACCACAATTTGCTCCCCTCTTCCCTCCATTCTCACCCTTGACAATGGATTAAACTCTTGGTCTGGCACAAAGCTCTATAAGTTTTACATCATCCCCACTGGATACACCTAATTCTAGAGACTGCGTACCTGATGATTAGTTCTATCCACTGTATTGGCCGTGGAGGGGTGGTCTCTAGTGTTCTGACGAATTCGAGCTGAGTTTTGTTGCTCAATGGCAGAAGAGGTTGGGATACAGAACTCTCTGAAGCATCGTTTGAAGTTTTCATCCAGAAATGCATAAAGGACTGGGTTGAGGCAGCTGTTTGTGTAACCTAGAGCAATGCAGAAGTGCCAAGAAACAGTCTGGAATGTAGTTTCCGGGATTGTAACCAAGGCTTTGATGATGACGTAAATGTGAATGGGAGTCCAGCAGACAATGAACACAGCCACCACCACCAACACCATCCTGGTGATTCTTCGAAGATTCCTGTCCTTTTCTTTGGAGCCAGAGAGCATGCGGACACTCTTGAGGCGCAAGATCATCAGTCCATAGCACACGGTGATGATGAGCACAGGCATGATGAAGGCGAAGATGAAAACACAAATCTTCAGCAGGTTTTCCCAGTACCAGGTTGGATGAGAGAATGTTAGTGTACAATCTATGGAACCTAGAAGGAAAGAATTTAGAGGAAAAATTAGCAGCAACATTTAATTATGTCATAAGGTGTTAATACTGCCATTTTGCTCGTTCATTTGTAGCCTTGACCAGAGCTAACTCAAGGCTATAAGGAAATTGTGGAAGAAAGTCAGCTGTTTGCTGATTTTCAAAGACAGTTTTAATTCTAATTTTTTTTTCTAAATTTCCCATTTTGTGGTCCATTTTGATCACATTAAGCTTTCATTGAGGGAACGATAATGAATCTCTCAATATGAGCTTGACCATTTATGAGGTCTATGTTGATATAAAATGTAATAATTATCCAAAGTCTCTAGGAGGCTCCAGCTAATGGATGTTTTCACTTCGTTTTTTGATGGATTATTCAATATTCTGCTGTTAGGTGTAGAAAGATAAATTTGCCATGTAGTCAGCCACTTGGAAATTTTAAACAAGTTTCAGTATAATACTCTTTGGGTTTAAGCTCCAATTACTCTTGAGAGAGCTATGTTCTAATTTACCACCATTTTTATGAAGTAAATAAAGAGAAATCAGGAATACATAGATTGTATTATCTTTAAAGGGTTTAATAGGCCTGAAATTATGAGGAAAACTCCTATTTTAAAGTATTCAAAGGCATTTTTTCCTAGAAAGAATAATTAAAATTACAATTTGATGAAGACAATGGACCACTCCATAAATACTACTTTGCTCATGACATCACCAGCATGTCAGGCTATGAACCCTCCATCCTTCAGGCCTGTAACATCACTCACCTTGCCTGTATTTTGTTGTAGCCATGAACATTACAGGAAGACCAATGGCTGAAGAGATGATCCAGTTGCAGACATTGACAATTTTGGCATTTCGGGGAGTACGGAAATCTAAGGCCTTGACGGGGTGGCAGACTGCAATGTATCGATCAACACTCATGGTGCAGAGGGTGAATATGCTGGTGAACATATTATAGTAATCTATGGAGATCACAATCTTGCAAAGGATGGTTCCAAATGGCCATGTTCCCATTAGATAATTCACACTCTGGAAGGGCAGCGTACTGGTGGCTAAGGCATCTGCCAGAGCAAGGTTGAAAATGTAGATGTTGGTGGCGGTCTTCATTTTGGTGTATCTAGGAGATAAAGGAAGAAGAGTGACAGAGTCAGTAAAAGACACTAACGTAAAATACAGGTAAGCTTCCAACGATAAATTTGCATGGACTAGTAGAAACCTTCTTTAAGATTAGATATAGAATTCTTTTCCATATTAGCTTGGCTATTTACAATAATGTCAATGATGTGCCTATGGGCTAAATAGCTGTAATAATAGCAACGATGCTGCTTTGTTGAGTTTCTTTTTTCTTTTTCTTTTTCTTTTTTTTTAAAGATAGGATCTTGCTCTTTTACCTAGGCTGGAGTGTAATGGTATGAATAGGGATCACTACAGCTTCAACCTCCTGAACTTAAGAGATTCCCTTGCTTCAGGTTCCTGAGTAGCTGGGACCACAGGTGCATGCCACCATACCCTGTTAATTTTTAAAAAAACTTTTGTAGGGACAGAGTCTTGACATTTTTCTCAGTCTAGTCTTGAATTTCTGGTCTCAAGCAATCTTCCCCCCTCGGCCTCCCAAGATGTTGAGATTAGAGGCGTGAGCCACTGCATACAGTTTTTTTTTTTTGTAATGTGTCAGTCATTGTGATAGGTCTAATAGAAAGAGGGAGATTTCAGGAAAGTAGCAGAGGCAGAGACTGGGTAGTTATTCTAAATATAAAAGAGAACATTTTAGATATATAAATATAGTTACAATTATAATCATGCAACTGTCTGTAGGTGTGTACACAAACACATGCACATACAAACACACAGGCTATTAGGGGGCACAGAGATGAGGCATCTTACAGAGCATAAGGCAGGGGAATAGGAGGACTAAGATGTCGAAGGCATCCTGGAAGTGCAAGTTTAATCCTAAAGTACAAGTGGGATGCTTGAGTAAGACAGTTGGTGAGAGCAAGTCTTTCCAGATAGAGAGGTATCAGAGAGCACCCCAGCAAAGGTGTAGAGTTGGAATGGCATGATGTGTGTGTTAAGCACATTCTACCAGGGAATGGCAATGGATCTGATAGGGGAAGAATAGAGGCCAGTACATGAAGAACTTGTATGCCATGGTAAGATTAGAGTTTATCCAGTCCATCATGAGGAACACAAGTGTGTTTTCTTTGTTTGTATTTGTTAATAGCTTTACTGAGGTATAACTGACCTATAATTAATTAATGATTAAAGTGTACAATTTGATAAACTTTGATACATGTATACACATGTGAAACCATCACCAAAATTAAGATCAGAGGTTGGCAAACTATGGTGTGCAGACCCAATTGGGCCACTTCCTGTTTTTATAAATGGTTTTATTGGAACAGAGTTACATCCATTTAAAAACCCATAAGTGTTTTGATGTTACAATGGCAGAGTGCAGTAGTTGCAACAGAGATCAGATGTTATGCAAAGCCTAAGTTATTTACTATCTTGCACTTTATAGAAAAAATGTCAAGCCCTGATCAAGATAATGCTATCAATTGCTCCCAAAAGTGTCTTTGTGTAGCTTTTTAATCTTTCCTTCTTGCCCCTCCCTGTCCTCAGAGCCAACCCTCACTGTTCCTTAGGGAATTGCTGATCTTGGTTTGCTTTCTGTTCTTAAAGATTAGTTTGCATTTCCTAGAAGATGAAAATAGAATCTTTCAGTATGTACTCTTTTTTTTTTTTTGTGAAGTTTCTTTCACTCAGTGTAATTATTTTGAGATTCATCCATGTTGTTGTATATAACAATAATTCATTCCTTTTTATTGACAAGTAGTATTACATTGCATGTTTATACTGCACTTGTTTATCCATTCATCTGTGTGTATTTTTTTTTCTGAGACAAAGTCTCTCTGTGTCGTCCAGGTTGGAGTGCAATGGTGTGATCTCAGCTCAATGCAACCTCTCCCTCCTAGGTTCAAGTGATTCTCCTGCCTCAGCCTCCTGAGTAGCTGGGACTACAGGCGTGTGCCACCATGGCCTGCTAATTTTTGTATTTTTAGTAGAGATGGGGCTTCACCATGTTGGCCAGAATGGTCTTGATCTCTTGACCTCATGATCCACCTGTCTCGGCCTCCCAGAGTGCTGGGGTTTCAGGCATGAGCCACTGTGCACGGCCCATTCATCTGTTTTTTAATCCATTCATCTATTAATGGGAACTGAGTTGCATACAACTTTTGGATATTACAAATGAACTGTTATGAACACTCAAGTGCAAGTCTTTATATGAACATATGCTTTTCTTTCTCCTGGGTAAGTATCTAGGAGTGTTATATGTTTTTAGGGCCTGTGGAAATTAGAAATATCATGATAATAGAATAGATAAGCATGTACACTTGCAATAATACATTATATCTGATGGCAGAAGTATACCTTCCAAATATTGGATATCAATTTTTTTTAATATTCCACATACATTTACCTTAATTTAGTAATAGTATCTCAATTTCACTCTGGGAATCACTCATTTCCCATCCTCAGTCCAGTTGCTTTGCAATGGACTCTATTACTAGTCCAGGGTGTGAAGACGTTCAGTGACTAGGGCCATGGTGAATGGCCAAGGATGGTCTCATGTTTCAACCAGAGCCAGTGAGAGTTTATTTTGAAACTTATGGAAAAAAAAGCGTATTCGTTTTCCTGCAGGACCTACACCTGAGAAGATGTATGGTATGTAGTTGCTGGAGGAGCTTGTCTGAAAATGGACCTAATTCAGAGGATGTGGATTGGAGAGCATGAGAGAGAACCCCATACCTGAAGCCAGGCCCTCCTCGGGCTTCCGATTTATACCATGCCATCAATTCCTTTTAAATGTTAGCTTGTGTACTGTTTTCCCATCACACGATGTTGAGTGTAACTCATTCAGCCCATGACAGCTGTTGGTTGGAGGCCCTTTGTTTAGGACTGAATTCAGTATCCAGGAAAGTGTTTCAGTTTCAGTAACATTAGGAAAGTGATTTCATAAATCTCCTCAGGGTCAACAGGGTGGCTTTGTTACTGGAGCTTTAAAATTCTGATACTGAATCTGGTTTGTAATACTTGCAGAAGTTGCGTTACTGCCAGAAAAGCTACCCCATTTTCAGATTTGGGGCCTTTTTTTTTGACTTGCTTTAGAAGTTTTACTTTCTTAAAGGATTTTAAAGAAAAAGGTAGAAAGAGCCATTTAACTTGAGGAGAGAAACAATTTGATTTTACTTTGGACTCTAAATATGGCAAATATAGAAAGATAATGTAGACAAATACTCCGAAGTACAAGAACCAACAAAAAAGCAAAATTAAAACTTTGGTTTTAAGATTTAGAATAATTGACCTTGGTTCTGAAGAAGTTTAAACACTTTCGATTTTTTTTTAATAAGCAGAAGTTTCTCCCCCAAATCAGAAAATAACTTTTGCTAGATTCACTGTTGGTTATAGACCTGCACAATCTTAAGAGATGCTTCACTGCATTCGCCACTTTCCTACCCAGCAGACCTTACATTTCATGGCTTATCTTTAATAGTGTTTTATGTTAAATAATTGGTTTCTTTACAGTCAGTTTTCTGACTCATCGTACTTCTATCCTTTCCTTCAGGCTTATCTTAGCACTAAGTATTTCCAATGTATGTTTATTTTAATTAAAAAGATCAGTTCCTTCTCCAGAATGAGATGTTGGTGAAAAAATAAATTATGTCAGGGTTCAAGACCGTGAAAGGAAACATGTGGTTATGCATATGTTAATCAGCACGCTGGCCATTCCACAATATCATGTTGTATACGGTAAATATATATAACTTTATCTGTCAACTTACAAAATAAAAATGATAAAAAATAGAAGTGAGTATCTATACAAGCTCTTTGAGTGGGCATTTTATAGGAATGATGCTGTTAAATTTTTCTTAATTTATTTAAAAAGCCTTCCTCTAAAGATAGCCAGCATTCTTATCTCAGTTACTCATGCTTTGGATCACAGTGACGTACAAAAGGGGGCTCAGTGATCTTCTAAATATTTGAAAAAAGTTATACAAAGCTAAAGGTTTAAGAATTCCAGTTGCCTCCAGTATATATCCCGAAAGCTTTAATCTGAAGAGATAGTTTAATCAGAAAAGGAGTAATGTGGGCTGGGCACAGTGGCTCACACCTGTAATCCCAGAACTTTGGGAGGCTAAGACCTCACTTGAGGTCAGGAGATGGAGAGCAGCCTGGCCAACCCTGTCTCTACTAAAATGAGAAAAATTAGCTGGAGGTGGTGGCAGGCACCAGTAAGCCTAGCTACTGGGGAGGCTGAGGCAGAAGAATCGTGCCACTGCATTCCAGCCTGAGCAACAGAGTAAGACTCTGTCTCAAAAGAAAAAAAAAAGGGCAAGCTCTTCATTCTGTTCTGTTCTGATGTGATAGCATGAATGTTGTCCCAGCAAAGTTCATTGAATGGTCAGAGTCACACCATGAGCCTCACACAGGAGCACAGGACTCAGAGCTAGCAAACTAGCCAAAGAAGTGACCTGCAGGAATAATTATCTTTGCCATTCAGTTTACCTGAGTGGATCCGAGTAGGACTCCTGACTATTAAAACATAATCTTGCTTCCGTCCTCTGTGCTTACTGCTTTGTACTGTACTATGAATGAGTTCTGTGGCAAATGAGCAAAGAGAGACTCATCTGGACTCACAGGCAGTCCTGACATTGACCCTTCTTAGGGTAGCACTGAACTCTGTCTTCTGCTGTAAGCAGTGGCCCAGGCTATTTCTTTCTAATTATCTCACTACAATTTTTGTAGTAGGTATTTCTTTAACTTTGGTATAGATGATTAAATAGTTGTTTTGTTTTATGTATGAATTCAAATGAATTTACCGTGCTTTTCTTTTTTGAAAATAATTGTGTTCTTCTGAGAATCTTCAATGTTTGACCCATTAGAGTGATTTATGGAACTTCCAGAGGCATTGAGGAAAAGGCATTGTGAGGCCCATGTGTTGGCAGCTCATCTGTTCTTTTATGCTGCATATTTGACATTTGTTTATAAATGTCCTTCCTTTCTTATGGTTTTAAAATAATTCCTATTTATCTTTTGACCTATTCTTCACACATTTCTCAAACTATTACCACTTACCAAAATGTGATTGATTTTGTGCTAAGTGAATAAATTATTTCTGGATACCTGATAGGCTTTGCAAACTTTTGTTTTATGGTTAATTCTTTGAATTGTGATGAACATGTCTCAGTTCAGAAATAAAACTGATCAAGAGAGGCTGAGAGGAGAAAGGACACATTTTAGAATCCAGCTTGTTGGTTTTTTATTTTATTCCACATCATGGCCTTCATCTTGCTCAACCATCTTTTTCCTAAGTTCACAATAGAGTCAATTGTGATGGATGGAAGAGTTTCACCTCTTTTGGGGCTGATTTTTCTGCCCTTTCATCTTTTTACCAAGTGGTGTGAAGAAAGATATCTAATTCAGTAAGAATTCAATGTGCCCCTTTTATATGCTCAGCACTGTGCTTGTAAAGATATATTTATTGCATTTGCAGTGACTTTTATGTCCACTTACCCTTCCATAGAAATTAACATTTTTAGTCAAGAAAAAAAAACACCAACACCGTCTAGAGTGTCATCCTTTAATACTCATAATTAGTTGGATCAATCCAATGAAGTAAAGATACTTTCCTACATTTCAAGTCATTATTTAGACAAAGAATGTGGTCAAATGAGTATCTACTTGAATTAATTTATCCATCATTATCCATCTATTCCATTCTGATATCCCAGGTGTGTTTTTACTTGTGAGTGTGTGTGTGTGTTTTTAGGGGGGTCAAAAATAACAAAAAACATAATCCAAACTAGTGATTATCCCCTCATTTGGTATTAACATGGAGAAAGACTATATATTAGGTTGTTATTTTGAATTATATTCTCCACTAGCTTAGTGAAGAGGAGAACAGAGGACTTCTCACTTTGCTATAAAATGTTCTGATGCATTTAATTTACATTTATTTCAAAGTGATGTAATGTGGTTAATGACCACATTTCCAATGAGCTACTATCAGCAAAGGGAAAGAGTGGTGATATCAGACTTCTGAATCCTGCAACTGGGAAGGAACTATCGCTTGCTAGTTTGCCTCAAAAAGAGAAGACTGGGAGAGGCATCTATGAAATTAAGCAAAGGGGCATCTCCTTCCAGAGTGCAAGTGGCTGTTTCCATCTCTGTGTATCACCAGAGTTTGATGACTATCAGTCTTGTTGGTTGTATGCCACCCTTTCTCTCCACATTCTCTTCGCTTTTTTGTCTTCTCTCAATCTTCTCTGCTTTCTTCCTCCTCCAGGTCCCCGAATGACAAGCCATAAGTAAAGCGTCTTTCAGAGAGAGCAAGGGGAAGTTGCTTTCTTAGAACCATGATGAACTTTGTATATAGAAAATGTAAAATGAATAACTAATATATTTTTATTTTTGCATTTGGTACTTGAAAATATCAGAGGAAAATCTGTGTATCCTCAGAATAATTGTGTAGAAGTGCACAGCATACATTTCTATTGTGTTACCTCTCCTGCTAATCTCATTGTTTCATTCTTTCCTGGATTCTATTTGCCTGCCTTCTTCTTTCTCTTGTTTTCTGGTATGCATTTTTGTAAGGCTCTTCAAGTTCTTGTTTTGGAATTGGAAACTGGGGTGGAAGATGAGGAGAGAACATGGCTGCACGTCATTGCACTGCTCCTCTGGGTATAGGAAAGGAAACGGAAAGAGAGATGCTTCCATTACAGCCAAGAGACCTTGCTATCTCATTTTTGTATTATGCTTTCTGGAAGTACCCATTTCCTCTTTTTCTATTTCTGAACATTTTACTTCAGGACCTGAATAGCACTTATCAGAAATTTATATAAAAATGACATGTTTTGCTTCTCTGATTTTTGTATTCTGTGATAAATAGTATTTATGTATTATAGAAAAATATTACTATGCTATATTCTCCGATATATATATATTCTATATTTTTCAGAGAATATATATATATCAGAGAATATAGCATAGTATTTTTAGTAATATATATCATATATATATTTTAGTAATATATATCATAATAGTAATATATATAGTAATGTATATACTAATATTTTTAGTAATATATGTCAGAGTATATATAGATGTATATATGTATCAGAGAATATAGCATAGTAATATTTTTATATAGCATAGTAATATTTTTATATATCATATGAAATATTCCTACCTATGGCTTTGGTTTTTGTTTGCAAATATATAGAATATTTATTTTTTTGGATGAAAGACTTTGAAAACAGCATCAGCGCATCCATCTCAGGAGCTAGAGCTCTTTGGTTTACAGAAAACACTGCTTTGCTTTTATTCTAAGAAACTGTTAACATTCTAAAGCTAAGCTTAGAAATATCTTAGCTTTCAAACTTATAACTTCTTTTTTTTTTTTTAAAGAAAGAAAGAAAGAGAAAGAGGGAGAGAGAACAGGAGTTTTGCTCTATTGCCCAGGCTGAAATGCAATCTAAAAACAGGTATTAAAGACCTCTTTTATGCCAATAATTGTGCTTAACAATGGAGACAGGAAGGAAGAAGGGAAGAAAATGACAGACAAACCACCAACCAATATTTCATTTAAATCTGTAAAATGCTATGCAATCGCTGAAGAATGAT
>CAUYLG010024338.1:0-34021 GCA_963573385.1 Cacajao melanocephalus
GCATGGAATGTTTTACCATCTGTTTGTGTCCTCTCTTATTTCCTTGAGCAGTGGTTTGTAGTTCTCCTTGAAGAGGTCCTTCATGTTCTTTGTTAGTTGTATTCCTAGTTATTTTATTCTCTTTGTAGCAATTGTGAATGAGAATTCACTCATGATTTGCTCTCTCTTTGTCTGTTATTGGTGTGTAGGAATGCTTGTGATTTTTGCACATTGATTTTGTATTCTGAGACTTTGCAGAAGTTGCTTATCATCTTAAGGAGATTTGGGGCTGAGACGATGGGGTAATAGGGAAATAGTGAAATAACATCAATCTATCTCTCTGCTTTCTCTGGACAGAATACATAATACAACTTACACTACTACGAATGATTTAGCAAAATAAGATTGAAGCTCAAGCCCTTCAATTATTGAAAGAAGTGGCACTGAATTTGAATCCCAACTGTTGGTGTTATACAGGTAAAGAGAGTGTCATAACCACATTTGCATTTAATTTTCTAATTATGCCTGAATTCTGGAGAATAGACAGGAGGTTTTCAAAATGGAAGACAAGAAGCCCAGAAGTAAAAGGCCAATTAATAAGATATGTTTGAAATATTTTATGTGTAGAAAGAGAACACTGCTGAAAAAATATAGCAAGATAGGTGAAAATCTGATGTCAATAACTGATAATTATGAGGCTCAATATCTGATTTTATTGGGCTTGGCCTATGAATATATGGTTTCCAGGAAAGAGTCAAAATAAGTCAAAAAATTATATATTGGTTTGCAGTATGAGCAACTTATAGAAACAGAGTTATTGTGTGAGGTAAGGAATGATGGAGAAAGTTTTAATCACATTTATATTTAAAAACCAGAAAGGTATTAAAGTAGAGCTATCCATTGGGCATTTGGATATTTGACTATGCATTTTTAAATTTTAATTGGAAATATAAATATTGCTATTGTCGAGGCCTGAAAATAAATTGTTACCTAAAACTTTACAATGAAAAAAAGAAAGATGATTAGGTTTAAGCTAATATTTAAGGTCAGAAAAAAGGAGCTAGTATAAAAAGTACCAGAGAAACAACAGAGACTTAAGAAGAAAGGCAACATCGTATCATAAAAGCCAAGGAGAGCATTTCATCAAAAGTAGAGTAGCCAGGCAGGTCTATTTTCTTGACTTATCTTCAGTAAGTCAAGTAGGATAAAATCTAATTTTCTAAAAAGTTAACTTTAAATGTGAAGTCAATTAACATTAAATATGAAGAATTTACTTCATATGTTGGACTTTTAAGATAATGAACTTTAAACTTCTGATGATAGACGTTATTCTCAAATTATAGGTTAAGAAGTTGCATCACGTATTGTATAGTACAAACAACTTGTGAAGTTGCTCTACTCCAATTCTCTAGCTCTTTTCATTCATATATGCTGTCTTCTTCTTGGGGAAAAATATTTTCAATATTTGGGAGAACAAAATTTCAGTCTTCCATAACATGAATGTCCACCGAAAAGGAACTCTTTACTCAAAGAATTTCATTGACCCAGACTAATATAAGGCCATGGTACCTATAACCATATGATGGAGACCTTGTGTATTTTTAAAATGAAGATTATAGGAAACAGTATACTCCATTGCCGTACATTTTTGCTAGGATCCAATAATGCCATGGTTAGAAGAAACGTGGAAACAATCACATCTCTTCTAATTATCTCAACATTTTTGTCATGCTTCTCTAACTCAAGTTAAGCACGATAATTCAAGATTCATTAAAATTTAAAATATTGAAGCTATACAATTGGCCCATCTAAGTAAGAATATTTAGATGTTTCTTCAAGATAGCAGTTAATGAATCCTAGCTATGCCTCAAATCCCCAAAGAATTTCTGTAGATATAGGCATGCCATGTAATCACATATTTCAGTGCACTCCCACTAAAATAAATTAATAAAAAGTAGATAAAATAAACTAAAAGCCATAGAATCTCAGGTATTTTATCATCAGCAATAAATTCGCAGTATGGTATCTACTAGCCACAGGTGTTTTTTGAGTATCAGAAATGTGGCTAGTCTCAATTGAGAACTATTGCAATGGTAAAATATTGGATTTCAGAGAGTAAAGTAATCCTTTTAATAGACTGAGTATGGATTTTATGGTTAAATTACAGTAAATTTACATATAAGATTAAATAAAATGTATTATTAATATTGCTATCACATAATTCCTTTTACTTTTTAAATATGAATACTGGAAAATTTACATATATGGCTCACATATATTGGACATTGTTCCTAAAGTATCATCTTACCAGTCTTATTAATTTACATAGTTTTAGTCCTTCTAAAAAAATCTTAGAAACCCTAAAGCAATCTTATCACTTTAGTATCACTGAGAAAATTGGAAAGTCATCTAATTAACTAGAAGACCTTAACAGAAAAGGAATAATAACAGGGCTATTTTGAAAACCACTGCTCATATTTCAGAAAGAAAAATGAAGAACTAGACTAGATAAGGAATGAATTAGAACATTAGTAACTCACAGATGTAGCTAATATGATCCTACGGCTTTGGACTCTATCCCTTGACTTAATCAAATAAGTGTTCTTATTGTGTTTATAACTATTTTTAAAAGCCTAACATGGGAAGCAAAGTCTAATTTGTAGAGGCCAAGCTAGGTATTTTTGTTCCAAATAACTAAATGTAGGTATGTATGCAGTTAATAAACAGAATTCAGGCTCAGTCATCATTTATTATGATAGGCACCTCTCCGTTATAAGACAGGTGGTCTTCATGTTTATTTCATTTAATTTTTAATTAAAGGAAGGTTTCAATAATAAACGTTATTCTTCTCAAATTATAGGTTGAGAAGTTGTGTCACATATTGTATAGAGCAAACAACTTCTGAAGTTGTTCTATTCTAATTTTCTGACTCTTTCCATTCAGATATGCTGTCTTCCTCTTGGGTGGAAAATATTTTCAATATTTGGGAGTATAAAATTTCAATCTTCCATAACATGAATGTTCCCTGGAGAGGAATCAAATTTAAATTCAGAAAACAAATATGATTTTTTCAAAGGTGGAGCTTACATATAATCAGGCTTCACTTGCCCAACACTGAAATCAGTAGAGGACTACATTCAAAATTACTTTTTATATCACAACATAAATAAATATATTATACTTTGCAAATTAGAAATTTTAAAGGTGTGTATCCATGGCTAACTGAATCTCATAAATAACCCTGGCAACAAAGAGACTTCGATTTTAATTTTCTAGTTGAAGAAAGTGAGCATATATAGCACATGACTTCTGAAAGACCAGAATCATTTTCTTATTTTCTTTCCCTAGGTTCAACTTGTGCTAATAGTTAGAGATTCTAATTTAATTTTTAAAATATATTCCTTTGTTAAATAAATAATGGAACAAACTTACAAAAATGAAATTTTTTATAAAAAGAGATTAAAGATATGCAAATTTTTAAAACTTGCATTTGTGAAATTTAGGTGCCTAAATAAGTTTGATACTGAATTTATGATACAGTTGAGAGACACATATGACTATATAACTCTTCATCATTTATGGAATATCATCACATAATTTTATTAAATTTGATGCACATAAATTACACTTATCTATTATGCAAAGTTGCTTCTATAAATGCCTGCATAGAACTATATAATGGGATTTGAGGTGTACTTGTTATTAATAAATATTTAGCCTACGTCTTAATTTACAACTGGTGACCTTTTTCCACTAAGACATTTTTCTAGTGATGTGATATATGCATTCACTTTTGCATGTATTCACTCTGGAATCTTCAAGTTGATTTAAGTTGTCTAAAGCTATTGAAGGGAAAGTTAATATGGCTTGAATTTCAGACTGTGCTAGAGCTCCTGATAGTCAGTCTTACCAAATTCACTGTGAAGAGTCTCACCAAATTCTTTGCAGGGTGCCACATAATTTCCAAGTCATTCGTGCTTATACAGGCAAGATACCTGATAACAGACCAGTCAGATATGTGAAAATAAAAACAAGGAAAGAGCTCTATGAAAGGTGCTTTAGAGGCAAGGCATTGATCCCAAATGAAAAACATTTTCTGTATATAAAAGGAAGCACATTGATTCAATGAATTCTCTGGTGAGTAGTAAAGTTGTTTAATCATGCTAATTAGGTGCCACTTGATGACATTCATTTCTTATCACCATCACAAGCACTGTCATAAGCAAAATTTTCTACAGCTCATTAATGAATATCTGTGTCATCACATCTTAGGAACTTTATTATTACCTTGTATTATTTAGGTTTAATGATGCCTTGCTCCTTCTTAAAAAAGATCATTCAAGAATACATATGCTGAGAGCTAAAATGTTTTCAATCAGTTATTAGCATCTCACAATTTATTCTTTTCTGTTCCAAAAGAACATTTTGATTTACCAAGTAGTAACTTTATAAAATTTTGTTTTTCTTTCTTGAGTGTTCCCCTTAGGCCTACTATTTAAGTATCATTCTATTATTGATGACTTCTTAATGATGATCATTTAATGTTTATATTATCTATTAGTGTTATAGACAATCTATTATACATCAGATTCACCTGGAGATATTTTCAAACATATTCACAGATGCCTTGTTTAATGTGGCTAAAAGCATGGCTGGAGGACATTTGTGTTTCTTAAAAATTCTAAATATGAGGAACCTTCCATATAATATGTGACCTACCATCTTATCTGTCTTGGTTGGTGAATTTAGTGATTCTACAAGTACTTATTTCATATCTACTGTGTTCTATGTGCTTAAGGTATTTCAAAGATCTTCCCTCAGGCAACGTACATTCTCAGGATAGATAAAACATAATGGACTAATAACATAAAATATTGAAAAAATGAGATTATCTTAAGAAAATCTATAGCATTAAAAAAATTGAAATTCTCAAGACATTCACTGGCACAGCCACACATACACGCATGTATATATGGACTTGTCCACAAACGTGTCCACATACACATTCATGTCCCTGTAAACATCCATATTCTTTGTAAATCTATATCTTTATCTCTGTCAGTTCCACTTGCATTGTACCTTTATCTACATATAACTGCCAAACCCCCATACTTACTTTCAAAATGCAATTAATTACATATTGTCAAGATTTATTTTGGGGTAAATTTTATGCCAAATGATGTATAAATACATCATTTATTTATACACGAATAAATGTATATTAAATTTATATTTATTATGAATGATGTATTTATACTGCTCTTGATTTGTCAGTTTTAAACATCAGTTACTAGCCTCTTATAATGATAGTTGATGATTAAGCTCATAAGTCACCTCTAACTCTCTGTTCACAATTGATAGACATAATTCAGTATTTATACAAATATTATATATTAATTTAGCTCAGTGTAGACACATATTGAGTATATAATATGCATATATATGAGTATATATACACGTATATACACATACGCTCAGTGTATATACACATATACTAAGCTAAGTCAATAAACTATGACTGTGTAAACAATGCAGAATCAAATAGTATGTCATGATTGCATGTTATTTTTCATAACTTTGCATCTTTTCATAGAGTTCAGTTAATGAAAGCATATTTTTTCTTCTCACAAATTTGTATAACTCTCTAAATTTTTAACGTGACTTTTATCATTGTTAATGTTCATTTAAGTTTCTCTTCTCTATCCTCCTTTCTACTGAAAAGAACAAAATATCAGTTTCTCAGGTCTGTGCTGTTGTGTGGCCAGACTCCTGCTCCTAACTTTGACTTTTCTGATTTGTACAAATTGATTTTTGGATTCCATGCTTTTTTTTTTTTTTTCTGTTTACTGTCTTGTTTTACTGGTGTATATTGTTATGCAAAATTTTAAGAATTTGTATATTAGAAGTAAATTTGTGATTTTATTCATGACTGAAAAATATCTTTATTCTATCATCACACTAGCTTTTTGGAGTTTTGCTGTAATATAAATTCTAGGTTGAAAATATTTTTAAGCTATTGTACCTTAGTGTTTTGATATTGAATATTGCTGATAAGAATAGTAGCATCCATCTGTTGGAAGACAAATCCTTCTTAGTGTCTCATATATGTATTCAAATACAGGTGCTGACCACCCTGGTTCCAAGCTACTTCAAGGATATTTTGAGTAAACAGCTATAGAATATAGAAATAATGTCTCCTTCTGGAGCAGTGGATATGCATATTTACTGCCCATTATAAAAGAGTCCTTTTCCCAAAGCAGTCCACTGTGTGTGCAGTTATCACATGGTTCCCTTCACCTTACTTTCTAAAACTTAGGGTTTGGTAAACTGTGCAAGACAATGCTGTCACTATGGCTAATACTATTGCTGTAAGTAGTAAAGTCCTTTGTTTCTGACCAAGGAGTCTCATATATCCTACCAGCAATCGTAAATGTGTCACAGGTTTGTGTGCTAGCTTGCAAAAGGGGTAAAATTTAAAGATCCTTTAAGATTCTCAACAATATCTTAGATAGCCTCCACTTCTTCCGGCACAAGAATTTGCCAACATCAGGCATAACTTTCCCAGGCCTGATAGAGGAAAATGTATATGTTACCAAGGCACAATCTCTCATTTCCTCAATAATTATTCTGGAACATATAATTTTAGCAAATTATAGGACCTACCACTGCGCCTTCATCTCCAAGATAATTATTATATTTTTTACTCTTTAGAATTTCAGTTTCTGAAATAGAGATATAAATGTTTCTCAAATGTCCCTTACTTTTTAATACTCTCTCTTGACATATACAATTATTAGCAAACCAACAAGGCAGTTCGTTGGTTTTCTGCCAATTGTCCTTTATTACAAAAATGTTAAATTTTCTATAACAGATTTTTCTAAGTCTGTCTTAACTATAGTTCATCAATGTTTTTGAAACCATCCTAGGCTACTGAAGTTCTACCTACTTTTGTTCCACTCTGTGGTATGGTAGCCATATCTTTTCTTTAAGAATTCCTTTTTGGTTTTGTTGTTGTTGTTTGTTTTTGTCTTTGTTTTTTTTGTTTTGAGATGGAGTCTCACTCTGTTGTCCAGGCTTTGTGCAATGGCACAATCTCAGCACACTGCAACCTCCGCCTCCTGGGTTTAAGCAATTCTAATGCCTCAGCCTCCCAAGTAGCTGAGATTACAGACATGGACCACCACATCTAATTTTTTATTTTTAGTAGACACATGGTTTTGCCATGTTGGCCAGACTGGTCTCAAACTCCTGACCTCACGTGATCTGCTGGCCTCAGCTTCCCAAAGTACTGGGATACAGGCGTGAGCCACTGTGTCCAGCCTTCTTTAAGGATTCTTTAACATTCCAGACAAGTTCTGCCCTATGGATGGTACATGTTTTATACCACAAAATTCAATGTGTAAAATACGTGATTCTGAAAATGTTTTTATGCTTCCATTTATTATCTACTTTAAGTACTAATGTACCTCATTCATTTGAATTATACTCATAAAAATTAAAATATAGTATGTTTATCATTTTTTCAAGTAATTATGAATCCTAAAATTGTTCAAATATTTACTTTAATAATATTGGCTAATATATGTACTGCTCAAGTTTGAGGCACTTTTCTGAGTGCTTTACATATATATAGCTCCTTTAGTTATTACAACAATGAGAAATTAATTATTTTTGTCCAAAGACGGTGGTTTATGCCTGTAATCACAGCACTTTGGGAAGCAGAGACAGAAAGTTAGCTTGAGCCTAGGAATTCAAGACCAGCCTGGGCAACATGGCAAAACACTGTATTTACCAAAACTACAAAAATTAGCTGGGCATTGTGGCACATGCCTGTAGTCCCAGCTACTTGAGAGGCTGAGATAGAAGGATCACTTGAGCCTGGGCGGTAGAGGCTGCAATGAGCTGTGATCACGTTACTGTACTCCAGCCTAGATGACAGAGCAGGATCTTGTCTCAAAAAAATAAAATAAAATAAATGAATAAATAAATGTTGCCTTCTCATTGACATTAATTTGTAAGAAAAACTTTCCAATAGATATTACTATAAGTATTGTATGTTTAATTATATACATTTAAAGACTGTGTCATGTAATTTATTACAAAGCACTTTAGCTATATGAGACACAATGCAAATTTTTACAAATACAAGAAATTTTATATCACATATTCAATTCACAAATTCATAGATTTTTGTATGCAGACACAGGCTCAATCATAAACATTTATGACACAAGTCTAAGAATTGTTTCTCTTAATTTGAAATGTGAAAGAAACTATTCAGAATTGGATTTGCGAGTGAGGTCCTACAGTTACAATCCTGATCATCCAAATGGACATGCATTTATTTCACATTTAATTAGTGATCCCAGTTTACAAATTGGGTGGTCGTTTGCAGAGTTCTAGGGCAATCTTTCAAGATAAGTATTCTTTCAGTTTATTCCCCTGATGTTTTGTAAGTTTAATTGGGAGTTTGAATCCATTTTGAAAGTCTCAACGGACATATATAAATTGTGAGGAAACCTACCTCCTGGATACAAGTACTACAAATTGAAAAGTTTTGTTAGAGTGAACTTTATGGTGAGAAATAGTGAAATGAATTATAGGAGATGCCAGAGTATTGTTTCAAGTAAAGGTCCTTGAGAGCATTGTTCTGATTATGTTCTTTAGTATTGTTCATTATATAAAATGCAATAAAGAAATGAAAGCAGAGGCCATGCCCAATAGTAAAAAATTTTTGTATAATACAAAGTGGGTTTGATCCACCTATGTTCAGAAATAGAATTAGTTTAATATGCTGAATAAGTCTATGGTTTTTAAATTCGAAGGCTATAAAGATTATCCCAGTGGCATTTTAACAATTAGAACTGCAAGAGTTGGCTAGAGTAGAGTGAATTAGTTCCACCTTATTCACAGCAGTGGCTGTGTGTATGGAGACGAGGGAGAGATTTCTTGTGTTTCCTATGTAAGGTGACATGATGGGCTTGAGCAGGCTTTTTGAACATGTGGTCTGCAGATCCCTGGGGCTCTGATAGACACTTTTAGGACTTGCATGAGGTCAAAATTAATTTAAAAAGCTGTTATCTTGTCCTTTTTACCGTCATATTATCAGTTAAGTTTTCCAAAGCTACATTACTTGAGTGACATTATCATTCTCACAGTTAATGGAATATGTGATTAGGTACTTTTTTGTGTTTTTATTCTTGTTTAACATATGACATCTAACTACCAACAGAACATCAAAGTTGATCATATTTTGTTCTCAATACCCCCTTTGAAAACTCTTAAATTATTGATGACTCCAAAATGATTGCTGGCTGGAAGAGAAGCCTAGGATTTGTAGACAGAGAAACAGAGATAGATAGATACGTAGAAAGAGAGATCTTTTTTCTTCCCTACATGCTTAACCATCCCATCTCCTGCTAACAGAATCTCTACTGTGTGGTTTAAAAAAGCATACCTGATTCTCTCCTGACATAACATGAAGCACAGAGTCTCTCATGAAGCAGATCAGAGAACAATCATTTCCTGGCCATTGTGATGGTTTAGGTTTGAGACCTGACTCAAGTCAAAGCTCTTATTCAGAATTTTTCTAGACACTGGGGCGTTCTGTGCTCTAGAATTTCTGAGAAATATATAAGCCTGAAGAAATGACCAAGAAGTTTACTATACTATAGAGAGACATCTTTACTGATAATAAAGCCAACAGGTACAAAGACCCAAGTGAAAGATGAACAGAATAAAATCCTTGTGGCATGATCTGTACTCCTAAAATCCCACCAGTTTCATCAAATCTGTATATTAATAACTATTGTATTGTTTGTTTTTTTTGTTTGTTTAAATGATTCTGAATTTGATTTAAATGACCTATGACGAAAAGAACTCTGACTATTATAACTTGGTTATTTGGATATTTTAGGCCTTATGATATTTTATTTTTAAACACATATTATGCTGAGTGCATTGTATGCTGCAAGCACAATTAACCATCCAAACTACAATGCAAAATGAACATCCTCATTTTCAAAATAAGCAAACTGAGACACACTGTCATAGAGGTGATTAGTTGTGCAGCCAAACTAAAAACCCAGAATTTTCTTTTTCCAGGGACCTTGGCTTTATTCATTTACTATAATTTCTTTTATTTCATATATAAAATTAAAGAAAATAAAATTCAATATATAAATTATGAAACTTTGGGAACACACCAAATCCCCACTGTTTATGCAGTGTTGTGTATCACTTACTGCCAAAGTCACATAACAAACTCATTTTCCAAGTTCAGAGAATGTGAATCTGGGTGTTTTTACTTTGAAAAACTGCAAGCAGTATCATGTTACTTCATTTTAAGACTTAAAGGAGAATTATAAATTTCAGCCTGAAGTGTCGTGAAAGAAAATTGAAGCAGCAATTTTCTAAATCGGGAAGTTCAAATGATCCCTTAAGAAGTATTAAGGACTTGTTTTTATAAAGCTACAAACACCTTTTTTTATATCTGATCTAATTTTTTTCACAACAAGTGCAATCTCAGGGTAGCTCTGACAATACTTCTATCTTGTTGCATAAATGAAGAAAACAATGGCTTAATCTCTTTTTCTTTAGCCAAGGAAGGACATGATAAAAGTCTCAAAAGAGTCTATCCCATAAGGAGAAATCATTCAAATGAGTTCTAAAAATTTCAAAGAAATTGTTTTTCTAAGAAATCAACAATTTAACTTCCACATTGGAAAATTGTCAACTGTGTGTTCTGTGTATATATTCTGCTCTAACCTAGATATTCGTGGATGTCTTTGAAAAGTTCCTTAAAAATCTTAGCAGTTAGATCTGCTGTAAATCCAGTTATATTTGTGTGGGTGATTGGGAAAGGTCCTGGGAGGCAACCGGGTAGACCACTATTTGAAACCCGAACTTGTGTATATTTTGGTAAATATCCGGAGGGACACAATGTGATGCCATTCCTATTATTCACTCCATTAATGTAGCAAATATATTTGTTTGCAATAATTTAAGATAATTTTACTTTTGAGAAATAATGTCAGACTAATAACTTCTTAATGTATATAGTCATTTGATTATTTAGGAAAAGAAAAATCATCGAGGCCAGGATTAATATGAGGCTAGCCAGTTCCTCTGGAGAATATTCATCTTCTCTAACAGAGTTAATCAGAAGGAATGAAAAGGGACTTCTAAGTCCAGAAACATTTTCTCTTTGACTTCAACATTTAGGCTTTCAAACGGTCTCCCAACCACATCCAGTTGAAGTAGTGATATCTGTCTTTCAGAAATGTGTGAAATAATTACATGTCTTCATATGTGAATTACTGAATGCCTTTCAGGATGTAATGGTCAGTAAGTAAACCTCTCTACCCTTCATCCAGTGGCCCAGGATTGTGTGCACATTGTAGAAACTAGTGAATAACTGTGTTACTCATTATTACTAATTGTGCTTCCTCTCTGATCCTCTAGGAAGCATTTTATTCAAATTTCAAAATAAACTTTCTTTGAGTGTAGAGGTGGGAGTAGAGGAGCGAAGTGTTGTATGAAACACGTTTTATTTTGTGCTATAGTTTTACATAAATTCATCTTGAATTCCGTAAGTTCTTGATGTCATTCATACTATGGGCAAGGTATGTTTCTGGTTCCTATGGACAAAGCTCTAAGCAAAAATAAAAGATTTTCTCATAGAGTTAACCAGCTACTTTTGGCCATACTTATTTTAGAGTCTGTGAATTCTGTTGCACTTCAAGAATTAATAAATATACTAAAAGTAAAAACATTTAGATATTCATCATGGATTTACCACTAAATATTTGTTTACATCATTTTCCCCAAATCTCTTAACCTTTCCATATCCAGATGTTCAGAATATACAAAAGATACTATTGATATGTTTGGCCCCCACAAATCTCATTTTGTACCTCTGATAATTCCCATACATTGTGGGAGGGACCCAGTGAGAGATGATTGAATCATGGGGCAGATCTTTCCAATACTGTTCTTGTGATAGTGATTGGGTCTCATGCGATCTGCTGGTTCTAAAAATGGGAGTTCCTCTGCACATGCTCTCTCTTTGCCTGCTGCCATCCATGTAACATATGACTTGCTTTTTCTTGCCTTCCACCATAATTATGAGGCCTCCCAAGCCCTGTGGAACTGTAAGTTCAATAAACCTTTTTCTTTTGTAAATTGGCCAGTCTCAGGTATGTCTTTATCAGCAGCATGAAAATTGACTAATACTGTAAATTGGTACCAGGACTGGGGTGTTGCTGAAAAGATACCCAAAAATGTTGAAGCAACTTTGGAACTGGGTAACAGGCAGAGGTTGGAAGAGTTTGCAGGGCTCAAAAGAAGACAGGAAAATATGGGAAAGTTTGGAACTTCCTAGAGACTTGTTGAATGGCTTTCACCAAAATGCTGATAGTGATGTAGACAATGAAATCCAGGCTGAGGTAGATCTCAAATGGAGATGAGGAACTTATTGGGAAATGGAGCAAAGGTGACTCTCATTATATTTTAGCAAAGAGACCAGCAGCATTTTGCCACTGCTCTAGAGATTTGTGGAACTTTGAACTTGAAAGGGATTATTTAGGGTATCCAGTAGAAGAAATTTTTAAGTAGCAAATCATTCAAGATGTGACTTGGGTGCTGTTAAAGGCATTCAGTTTCCAAAGAGAAACAGAGCATAAAAGGTTGGAGTATTTGCAGCCTAACAATACAATAGAAAAGAAAAACCCATTTTCTGGGAAGAAATTCAAGCCTGCTGCGGAAATTTGCATAAGTAACAAGGAGCTGAATGTTAATCACCAAGAAAATGGAGAAAATGTCTTCAGAGCATGTGAGAGACCTTTGCAACAACCCCTTCCATTACTGGCTCAGAGGCCTAGGAGGAAAAAGTGATTTCATGGGCTGGGCCCAGGGTCTCTGTGCTGTGTGCAGCCTAGGGACTTGATGCCCTGTATCCCATCTACTTTAGCCATAGCTGAAAAGGGCCAACATTAAGCTTGGTCTGTGGCTTCAGAGCATGCAAGCCTCAGCCCTTGGCAGCTTCTATGTGATGTTGAGCCTGTAGAGTGCACAGAAGTCAAGAATTCAGGTTCAGGAACTTCTGCCTAGATTTCAGATGATGTGTGGAAATGCCTGGATGCCAAGGCAGAAGTTTGCTCTAGGGGAAGGTTCCTTATGGAGAACCTCTGCTAGGTAGTGCAGAAGGGAAATGTGGGTGGGAGCCTCCACATAGAATCCCTCTTGGGCACCTCCTAGTGGAGCTGTGAGAAGAGACACACTGTCTTTCAGACCCCATAATGGTAGATCCAGTAACAGCTTGCATCATGTGCCTGGAAAAGCCAAAGACACACAATGCCAGCCAATGAAGGCAGCTGGGAGGGAAGCTGCACCCTGCAAAGCCACAGGGGGCAGAGCTGCCCAAGACTATTGGAACTTACCTTTTGCATCAGTGTGACCTGGATGTGAGACATGGAGTCAAAGGAGATTGTTTTGGAGTTTTAAGATTTGACTGACCTGTTGGATTTCAGACTTGCATGGAGCCTGTAGCCCCTTTTGTTTTGGCAAATTTCTCCAACTTGGAATTGCTGTATTTACCTGATGCCTGTACCCTCATTGTATCTAGGAAGTAACAAACCTGCTTTTGATTTTATGGCCTTATAGGCAGAAAGGACTTGCCTTGTCTTAGATGAGACTTTGGACTGTGGACTTTTGAGTTAATGCTGAAATGAGTTGAGACTTCAGGAGACTGTTGGGAAGGCATGATTGGTTTTGAAATATGAAGATATGAGATTTTGGAGGGGCCAGGGGCAGAATGATGTGGTTTGACTCTGTGTGCTCACCCTCTCATCTCATAACTCCCATAATTCCCATGTGTTGTGGGAGGGACACAGTGAGAGATGATTGAATCACAGGGACAGGTCTTTTCTATGCTGTTCTCATGATAGTGAATGCCTGCTGCCATCCATGTAAGATGTGACTTGCTCCTCTTTGCTTTCCACCATGATTGTGAAGCCTCCCCAGCCATGTGGAACTGTAAGTCCAATATATCTCTTTCTTTTGTAAATTTCCCAGTCTCAGGTGTGTCTTTATTAGTAGCATGAAAACAGACTAAATAACAATCAGGCACTATTTTTTTTAATAATTTAAAGTATGTTTGAGTTTTAATAATATATGAAGGGTTTGTAACATAACAAAGTGTATGCTGATTTAAAAATTATATAATTCATGATTTCTATTAAGTATAATCTCTGATAATATGATAATTGTAAAATGATATAGGTACTATTTAGGATACTGTCTATAAAGAAATGGTATCAATTACCAGGATATATGGTTACTTTGTAGACTTTTTTAAATGAATGTAATAAGTTATTTACATTGGCATAAAAATTTTTTTCTAAATATTTCTAATATTTCTTGAACTTCACATGGAAATGAAATACTACTATAGGAAGACTAGAGAATATTTTGGAAGTATTTACAATGAGAGATTCTAGATAGAAAAATACATCACAAAAATATTAGATATACAAAAATATTAAACTTTCAACAAAATTCTCAAAAGATTATTGTGGCTACAGAATGTCTGGTAAAAATGGTCTAGACCAGTGCTTCTCAAACTTTAGCATATTTAAGAATCTTTAGGGGTGAAGTTTGGCAATCTGTTTGGGCAAGCACTGAACAAAATGTACACTAGTTTAAAACTAATGATTCATGTTGAATTTTTCTTCTCTGAATTGATTTCTTCAAGTAATTTAGTATACAGAATTTTCTCTCCTAAAACCCAGACACATTAAACCAGGATGTAAATCTGCAAGTCCTCTTGTATAGCTAAAATAGGCATCCCAAATTTAACATTTTTAAACACTAGACACATGATTTCCTCACCCAAACCAGCCCCTTTTTCCAGTCTGTTATACTTCAATAATAACCACCTGATTGACAACTATTTTAGTCTAATCTCTTTGAGTCATCTTTCACTTATTTCTGCATATCAATGTAAGAGAAAATACAAATGGTTCTAACTTATAAATATACCTACAGTTTGATTGATACTAAAAACACTACTCCATGAATCCAAACAACCATCATCTCTCAACTGGACTACTGTGAAAAAACCTTCTAATTAGTGTCCTGTCTTTCATCTTTGTTCTGGTTAGTGTTTTGATATCAGAGGGATACCAGAGTGAAAAGAAATACTTTCACATGTAAATCACGTCATTTCTCTTCTTTACCCAAACTTTTCAATGGTTTACCTTCTCACTCAGAATGAAACATAAATAACTCACCATGGCCAACATTGTCCTGCAATATCTGGTTCCTTTTAGCCAGTAAGAAATTCTGTCATATCAGTCTCATATTACTCATTACAGACTTACAAAAGAGAAGCCTTTGATATTCTTTATAGACACGAATGATTCTTTTCTCAGAACCTCTCTGTCTGTTCTTCTGACTACAGTGGAATTCCACCTTAAATATTGTGGCTATTTCCTATTTCTCATGATACAGTCAGATAACACACTCAGTGATACTTTATCAAAAAGAATTTTCCAGGACATCAATACAAAATAGCACCTTCCATTCTTATATATATCTTATTTCTGGCTTTATGTTTCTTTACTTAAAAGTAGTCTGTTTTATATGCATTAATTTATTTGTTTATTGTCCTTTCCCCCAGTTGCAGTGGGATCCAGGAAAGGAGGGTTGTTGTTTTCCTTAAGTTTTTTTATTTATGGTTGCTGCTCTTTGTTGGAGCTCAAAAACATTAGAGTCTGAAACAAGTCATTACTTGTTATGAGCTGACTTGTGTACTCCCCAAAATGCATAGATTGAAGTATTAGGCCCCAGAACCATAGAATGTGATGTTGTTTAGAGATAAGGTCTTTAGAGTGGTAAAAATGAGGTTATTAGATCAGGCTTAATCTAATGTTCCTAATGTTCTTATAAGAAGGGAGAATGTGAACAAAGAGATGTGGAGAGGAACAAGTAATAGAAAGAGATATAAGGAGACGATAGCTACCTACAAGTTGAGAAGAAAGAACTTGAAACAGATTCTTCCCTCACAGCTTTCAGCAGGAACCAATACTGCTGTCTCCTTGATTTTGAACTTCTGTTCTCTAAAGTCTTGATACAATACATTTCTATAATTTAAACCACCAAATATGTGGTACTTTGTTGCAGTAGCACTAGCAAACTAATACATTGTTCAACAAGTACATAGCTGTTGAATAAATTGAATGATAAAATATTCTGAAACCAGGTTTATAAAATGAACTGGATGCCTCCTCAACTTTCTCACAACTCATGTTTGTCCACAATTACTTAGTAAATACTTCAACTATGCATAAGTCTTCCCAGTGAAACAGGTAAAAATTATAAAGAAATCAGAATGGCTCATATGTGCTGTTACTACCAAAAAATAAAATGGAAAGGAAAGAAACAGAAACATGCTTGTAGATGAAAATGAAAATCATAAAAATTATATAATGAAACAGAAGAAAAGTTTAACACAAGCACTCTTCCATGAGCTTAACAGTCTTGAAGAAGGTATAGATCTTTTGAAAAGAACTCAGATACACAAGAAATATTGTCTTAAAAAATAGATTAAAAAACTGGCAGCACTCAGGAAAGGAAAATTTTTAAAAATTACGAAAATGAAAGCTGCACTGGAGCAGTAAAAAAGTTAAATATGAATTGCTGAAACTAGGAAGGAGACATCCCAAATATCTTATGCTTTATATGAGATGATAAAACTTAGTAAACTTAAATTCATCTCAATTAAAATGAAATTGTTTTAAAATTTAAAAAAAGAAAAAAAAGCAGACTGAACATCTCCATAATCTTTTCTCTTGAAATAAATACTATAATAATGGATCACATGAAACAGAAATATGGTTTTAAAGATAGAATACTCTATTAATTAAAACATACTATCTGAGGGCACATCAGAGCTGAGGGATCAAAACATAATTAGCAGCTGGGCACTGTGGCTCACATCTGTAATCCCAGTACTTTAGGAGGCCAAAGTGGGACGATTACTTGAGCCCAGGAGTTTGAGGCCATCCTGGGCGACATAGAAAGATCCTTGTCTTTACAAAAGTTAACAAATTACTCAGGTGTGGTGGCATGCACCTGTAGTCCCAGCCATTTGGGAACCTGAGGGGGGATGATCATTTGAAGCCAGGAGTTTCAGGCTGTAGTGAGCTTTGATGGCACCACGGCACTGCACCCTGGGAGACAGAGCAAGACTACATCACTAAAAACTAACTAACTAAATAAAAATAAAATAATTAGCACCAGGTTGTATTTTAGTGAAGTTACTGAATAATGAAGGAGAAGAAGGGGAGAAATGCCACAATGGGCCAGAAATGCACCCTCTCCTAAAAAAAGTCACCTAAACAAAAAATTGATTGGCTTAAAATTGTACAATGCAAAGTTCAGTGCCAGAATACTGTGGATCAATATCTATAAGGCCACATGAAGTGGATTCTTTAAAATTGAAACTTCTAAAGATTCTTTAATCTGGCTATATTTGTTGGCATATCAGTGTGCACCTGATAAATGTATAGTTATTAAATTTTCTTAGCAAAACAATTGCTTGAAGATTAAATCCAGCAAATAAAATAAAAATAAAAATAAAAGGCTTGGTTCTTTGTTGTAATGGATAAAAAAATGACATAGCACATGTGGTAAGCATTCATATAGATCAAAGGCAGAGTTTTCAGTCTTACTATGCAACACAATCACCTGGATATCTGAAATTATAAACACTCATGGGATAAGTCCAATCTGCTGCCAAGGTTGAGAACTACTTAAACTTTCAGCACCTCTGGGTATTACTATTACATAGTATAGCACACATTTAGGTGTGTTATAACAAACAATGTTGTTCAATACACATTAAATACATAAATATTGTTTAATACACATTTAATAAAAAATATTGTTTAATACACATTATACACCTAAATGTGTAGTATCTTGGTAATGTGTAAAAAGTAGTAAGTAAAACAAAAATCATATAAAGGAGAAGAAAAAAAAGAATTGGTTGGAAAGTGCTGTATGGTTATCATTTTTAAGTGGTTTTCACTTCATGGTGCTTAAAATGAATGCACAATATTTAAAGGCATTTCTTAGCATTGGCTCTCAAATGTGCCTGTATGTTGAAGTATAAATCCTAAAAACTATATTGGGCTTCAAAAGTTACTGATATTTGTACCTTCCTCTCTAAGATTCTGAATTAATTATTCTGTTGTACATCTTAGATATCAGCATTTGAAAGCTCTCTTTAATTTTCATGTGTCAAGTCATAGATTTGCAATGACTACCATAATTGATGATATGTATTTTAAGTAAATGTTGTTGGGAGAAATAGATAGATCGTCGAACTCATAACTCAAAACTCATAAAAGGGATTTCTAAATAAATTAGCACTTCAGATGTAAATATTGAGAGTTTCAAAATCTTAAATTAAGATTTGGGTTTTTCCTACATACATTCTTGCATATGACAAGACAATTTGAGCAAAACAACTATATATATATTTTTCATATAACAATGAATTTAGTACATAAAATAAAATATTCTGCAAAATAATTGAAAAGATAAATGACAACATAGAAACAATTATCAGTATCTATTATATATGAATGTTTACAAATAAATAAACCCTAAAAACTATAAAAATGAAATCAATAAATTTATTTTATAATTTACTGATGGCATGTAAGTATCTTCAACCAGTACAACAAGCAGAGAGCCTAATGAGTATGCCTGTTGATATGTCTTCTCATGGTAGTCTTGAGATGGCAGGTTTAGTGGAGAGAGAGGTGATAATATTTGTTTTACTATTAAGATTCAGGATACTTTGAACAATTATTCTCTAATAGGATTAGGTTATTTTGCAAAAATTACACTAAAACTGTTTCAGGCACAACACTTTAAATGCTGTGATTATGCAAAATGAATTGATTAATTTATTTATATGTTCCTGAGCTACATTTATCTTCCACAGCATCATATAAGCTTAGCGTTAGATAAAAAATTAAGAATCATCTATACAGTTCTTTAAAAGTGTAATAATATCCTGCCCCTGGAAGATCACCATTCCATCCCTTCAATTTCAAATGAAATTATCCATATAAAAATTGTAACTTTTTAAAATAGAGATAACATCAATATATTTTATAAAGTTAATCACAAATAATGTGGGCTGGCAAAGCATAATCTTAAATTCTATTCCCATGCCTACCACATTTTGAGTTTGTAGTAGTAAAGAGATAACTTTTTATTTCAATAAATATATATAAAATTTCAATACATATGTGATGACTCTCAATAGAAGTTGGTTCACAAAAAATATAAATAATATTTTGATCATGTATAATTCATTCCTCTACATGTACAATTTTTAAGAAAATCTTTCTTCCTTCCCACATGTAATCTTTCAGGTCATATCATAAAACTATGACTGTTCTTTTTAGGCAGATACCTTAGTTCGATTCAAATGAATAACATAAAAATAAACTCCTACAAAGTTTATTTTATAATTTTCTCTTAATACTAGATTTTTCTCTACTTATTGGCATTCAGAAATGTAACACAGAAGAAATATACCACAGAAGGCAAGAACTTAAATAAAAAAATGAGATATGATCTTTTGTTTCAATTTTCTATCAAATATATAAAAGTTGATGTACAATACAGTAAATATGGCAGAAAATTTTCTTCATTTACAAGTCACTTATCTTCTCCATTTGTTAAAAAAAAATTCACAGAAAATGTACATACTGAACAGACAGTATAAAAGGATTATCAGCAGTAAATCTGGTATTACTTGTCTATCTATCTCTACTATTTTCTATACCATCTATCTATCTGCATATTTTCTTGACATTTTAATAAGAGAGCTTGCATTCTCTTATTGGGGTATTTTTAAAGTAGAGAAAGAGAGTAAAAGAATAGAAATTTTGTTTTAGTTTGATAGATGTTACTACTCTTGCAATTGGTCAATGTACTAAATAAATTATTAGTTTCAATATTTGGTTAATTTTATTAGGTAGACAATGTAAATAATTATATACACAAATGCTCATGCACATAGGTACACACATATACCCTCATATAAAATGTTGAATTACATCAACTTTTATCTAGGCATTTATTGAGATGTTCATTAGCCAAGGACATTTGTTTGGCTCTTCTTATGTTCAGTGAGGAATTTCCACTCAACTTCCTCTAAAGGAATATTGTTGAGTAATCATTTTTGGCTTTATTTTGTTTCCTTTCATTATTCCTCTGCAAGGTATGAGGAAGCAATATATTTGAGTGGTGATTTTGAGAAGATAAATTGAATATGCTTAGATGAAACTTCTATCTCACTCTTTGTGTGAGCCAAGAAAAAGGAGAAGTAGAAGGTAAGAAAAATAGATGAAAGACAGGTAGAGAAGGAGGAGAAGCATGAGAAGGAAGAAAATGATGGAACAAAAATATGAGCGAGAATAGGAGAGAGAGCACTCACACACATAGCACATATAGTTCAACAGACACTATCTTAAATGCCTTACATATATCATCTAACTTAATGCACACACCAGTTCTCCTGGACTATTATTATTCTCATCTGTAAATAAGAAAATGGACACACAAAAGGATGTAGTATTTATAGAGCTAGTAAATGATAAAGCTGAGCTGATTACCTAAGAGTTTGACTCAAGAATTACACCTAAGTTCTGATAATATTTTTAATTATCACAATTCCCTAAATTTTATAAGTTTATTCTTTATTTTCTGTCATTGTTTTATTGTAAATGTATACATACTTTTTTTTGGATGTACTTGTAGTTTTTAAGACTCTCATTTCCATTATGTGTTAAAATTACCTTTAGGTTGAGAACAATGGTTCATGCCTGTAATTCCAGCACTTGCGGAGGCTGAGATGGGAGGATTGCTTGATGCCAGGAGTTCACAACCAACCTGAGCAACATAGCAAGACCCCCATCTCTACAAAAAATAAATTAGACAGGCATGGTGGTGTGTGCTTGGCCTATAATCTCAGCTACTCAAGATGCTGAGACAGGAGGGTAGTTTGAGCCCAAAAGGTTAAGCCTGCAGTCAGCTTTGGCCGAGCCACTGCAGTCCATCCTGGACTATAGAGCAAGACTCTGTCTCAAAATGTATATATATGTATTCAATTTGTGCTATTATATCTGATTTTTAGAAGAGTCTGATAATTAACATGTTATTTTTTGCACTCTCACTGGTTTTATTGTGTATGTATCTCCTAGAAACCAGTGCTTCATTATTGTGATGCCAATCTGATTCACATTGCTTTATAAGCAAACTGATATTGTTTTTTCATGGTTACCAGAATTTTGTTTTTTGCTCATTTTTTCTGTATCATCAGTGTGTAATTGGGTATGGGCTTTGTTTTTTTCCCAGTGATCCTATTTGATATGAGATTGAATTTTTTAAATGGAATATTTATATCTCAGCTCAAAAAATGTATCCTCATTATTATTTTGATTATATTCTTTCAATGAAATTGGGAAAAAAATTATCCTTATATAGCCACATGGCTACATCTCTTAAGTCTCTCAGTACCATAAATTTTACTCTAATATCACCCTTGTCACCTTTTATTTATTTATTATTTTTTATTATACTTTAAATTCTGGGGTACATGGTGCAGATCATGCAGGTTTGTTATATAGGTGTACATGGTGCCATGGTGATTTGCTACATCCATCACCCCCTCATCTACATTAGTATATTAGGTGTTTCTTTTAAGGTTATCTCTCCCCAATACCCCCACCCCCTGCTATTCCTCCCCTAGTAACCCCACCAGACAGACAGACAATGCAGTGATGTTCCTCTCCCTGCGTCCATGTGTTCTCATTGTTCGATGCCCACTTATGAGTGAGAACATGCAGTGTTTGGTTTTCTGTTCTTGTGTCAGTTTGCTGAGAATGACAGTTTTAAGCTGCATCCATGTCCCTGCAAAGGACATGAACTCATTCTTTTTATGGCTGTATAGTATTCCATGGTGTATATGTGCCACATTTTCCTTGTCCAGTCTATTATCCATGGGTATTTGGGTTGGTTCCAGGTCTTTACTTTTGTAAATAGTAACACAACAAATATAGGTGTGCATGTATCTTTATAATGGAATGTTTTTTAATCCTTTGAGTATATACCCAGTAATGGAATTGCTGGATCAAATGGTATTTCTAGTTCTGTATCCTTGAGGAATTACCACAGTGTCTTCCACAATGGTTGAACTAATTTACAGTCCCACCAACAATGTAAAAGTGTTCCTGTTTCTCCACATCCTCTCCAGCATCTGTTGTCTTCAGATTTTTTAATGATCACCATTCTAACTGGTTTGAGGTGGTATCTCAATGTGGTTTTGATTTGTATTTTTCTAATGACCAGTGATGATGAGCCTTTTTTCATGTGCTTCCTGGCTACATAAATGTCTTCTTTTGAGAAGTGTCTATTCATATCCTTCACCTACTTTTTGGTGTTTTTTTTTTTTTAAGTTCTTTGTAGATTCTGGATATTAGCCCTTTGTCAGACAGATAGATTGCAAAATTTTTTTCCCATTCTGTTGGTTGCTGGTTCACTCTGTTGATAGTTTCTTTTGCTGTGCAGAATCTCTTAAGTTTCATTAGATCTCATGTGTCTGTTTTGGCTTTTGTTGCCATTGCTTTTGGTTTTTTAGTTATGAAGTTCTTGCCTATGCCTATGTTTTGAGTGGTATTGCCAAGGTTTTCATCTAGATTTTTTATGGTGTTAGGTCTTATGTTTAAATCTTTAATCTATCTGGAGTTAATTTTTGTATAAGGTGTAAGGAAGGGATCCAGTTTCAGCTTTCTGCTTATGGTTAGCTAGTTTTCCCAACACCAATTTATTAAATAGGGAATCCTCTCCCCATTGTTTGCTTTTGTCAGGTTTGACAAAGATCAGATGGTTGTAGATGTGTGGTTACTTCTGAGGCCTCAGTTCTGTTCCATTGGTCTATATCTCTGTTTTGGTACCAGTACCATACTGTTTTGATACCAGTACCATACTGTTTTGATTACTGTAGTTTTGAAGTATAGTTTGAAGTGAGGTAGCATGATGCCTCCAGCTTTTTTTGTTTGTTGGTTTGGTTTTTTTTTTTTTCTTTTTTGCTTAGGATTGTCTTGTCTATGCAGGGTCTCTTTTGGTCTCATATGAAATTTAAGGTGATTTTTTTTCAAATTCTATGAAGAAACTCAGTGGTAGCTTGAGGGGGATAGCATTGAATCTATAAATTACTTTGGGCAGTATGGCCACTTTTATGATACTGATTCTTCCTAACTGGGAACATGGAATGTTTTTCCATTTGTTTTTGTCCTCTCTTATTTCCTTGAGCAGTGGTTTGTAGTTCTCCTTAAAAAGGTCCTTTACAGGAGCTGGTTTTTAAAAAAGATCAGCAAAATAGATAGACCACTAGCCAGATTAATAAAAAAAGAAGAGAGAGAAGAATTGAATATATGCCATAAAAAATAATAAAGGTGATATTACCACTGATTACACAGAAATACAAACTACCATAAGAGATTACTATGAACATCTCTATGCACATAAACCAGTAAATCAAGAAGAAATGGATAAATTCCTGGACACTTACACCCTCCCAAGACTAAATCAGGAAGAATTTGAATCCCTGAATAGACCAATAACAAGGTCTGAAGTTGAGGCAGCAATTAATAGCCTGCCAACTAAAAAAAGTCCAGGACCAGAGAAGTTCACAGCCAAATTCTACCAGAACTAAAAAAAGCAACTGGTACCATTTCTTCTGAAACTTTTCCAAGCAATACAAAAAGAAGGCATCCTCCCTAACTCGTTTTATAAGATCAACATCATCCTGATACCAAAACCTGACAGAGACACAACTAAAAAAAAGTTTCAGGCCAATATTCATGATGAACGTTAATACAAAAATCTTCAATAAAATACTGGCAAACCGAATCCAACAACATATCAAAAAGCTTATCCATCATGATCAAGTCGGCTTCATCCCTAGGATGCAAGGCTGGTTCAACATATGCAAATCTGTAAATGTAGTCCATCACATAAAGAGAACCAAAGACAAAAACCACATGATTATCTCACTAGATGCACAGAACGCCTTTGACAAAATTCTACAGTCCTTTATGCTAAAAACTCTCAATAAACTAGCTATTGAAGGAATGTATCTCAAAATAATATAAGCTATTTATGACAAACCTATATCCAATATGATACTGAATGGACAAAAACTGGAAGTAATCCCTTTGAAAACTGGCACAATACAAGGATGTCCTCTCTCACCACTCCTATTCAACATAGCATTGGAAGTTCTGGCCAGGGCAATCAGGCAAGAAATATAAATAAATGGTATTCAATTAGGAAAAGAGGAAGTCAAATTGTCTCTATTTGCAGATGACATGATTGTGTATTTAGAAAACCTCATCATCTCAGCCCAACATCTCCTTAAACTGATAAGCAACTTCAGCAAAGTCTCAGGATACAAAATCAATGTGCAAAAATCACAAGCATTCCTATACACCAATAACAGACAAACAGAGACAAATCATGAGTGAACTCCCATTCACAATTGCTACAAAGAGAATAAAATATCTAGGAATACAATTAACAATGTATTCGAAGGATCTTTTCAAGACCTATAAACTGCCCTTGTCACCTTTTAAATGAAACCTATCAAAGCACCCTATTTAAAATGCAGACTGCCTTCTATCTTGTCAAATGCAAACCCCTTTCATTTCCACTCTCTAACATTCTTTCCACTCTCTAACATTCTGTGTAGTTTACTGATTTAGTGTATCTTTTTTTTTTTTTTTTTTTGAGACAGACTTTCTCTCTTGTTGGCCAGGCTGGAGTGCAATGGCCTGATCTCGGCTCACCACAAACTCTGCTTCCCGGGTTAAAGCAGTTCTCCTGCCTCAGCCTCCTGAGTAGCTGGGATTATGGGCATGTGCTACCACACCCAGCTAATTTTGTATTTTTGGTAGAGACGGGGTTTCTCCATGTTGGTCAGGCTGGTCTCAAACTCCTGACTTCAGGTGATCCACTTGCCTCAGCCTCCCAAAGTGCAGGTATGAGCCACCATACCCAGCATAGTGTATCTATTGTTCATTGTCTGGCTACTCACGTTACAATATAAGCTTTCTGAGATTAAGTCATTGTGGGTCATCAAGAATATTCAGTGAATAAATGAAAAGCCAATGAGATATTTGCATCTCTCCTCTATGAGTCCTAAATGTCCTCTCACATTTTCTTTGTGTTCTGTTCCATAATTATCTTATGATTTGGGCATTTAGTTCATTCCATTAGTAATCAGGCATAGCTCCTCTGCTAGCACTTTGGTGTTACTGTTTGTTTCACTGTTAAATAGTCAAAATTATATCATTAGGCCCCCTAGCCCACTGAACGTTTATTTTTCATTGCAACTTTTTTAATTGAGTTATAGATGTGGTATGCTCTCAATTATCTTTGTTTATATTAATTGTATTTTATGTTGTATATTTTGTTTTCCATATCACCTCTTTATTTCTCTGGATTTTATTTTGTTCTGATTGTTGTGGGTTTTCTTTTCTCATATTTAAAGTTTCTTAAAATTTGTTCATCTGAGTTCATATTCAGTGATGAGAAGTAAGTGAGCAAGGTTAGCAACCAAGAAAAATTTTTGTAGCCCTCCTAAGCATTCAGTTTTCATAATCAATGAATATGATTCTGTTGACAGCAGGCAAAGGGAGAAAGCGTGGTCAGGTAAGGTGTGCACATTGCTACTCTCTGTTTGAAAATGTCCCTCATCACAGGGTGATTTTAAGACTCCTTGAATACTAGGCCATTCTGTTGGTGAAATTATATTTGTTTACTTTGGAGATAAAAAGAGCCAATTGCTCAAAGTTTAGCAAGTATTTAATAGATGCTCAATAAATATCTGATGAATTAATTATCAATGCACTAATACCTCAAGTATGACTTGCCTAGAACAGCTATTCCTATATTGTTTTTTTCTGGATAACCCTGAGTAATACAGAGAGAACTCATTGATACAATACCTTCATGACCCTATAGAACTATCATACAGTTCTGTGAAACTGACGGTTTGACTGTTTCAAAAAAGGAGCCTCTTACTAGTTATTATCATTTGAACCACTACCTCTCTAGGGCAAAATCAGTTCATGCAGGTATGACTTTTCACCATGTGAAAAGGTTTTTTATTTTTCAATGATTATATAGAAAGGCATAAAAGAAAACCAACTGACGTAAACCAAAACACAGTTTTTGTTTTGTTAGGGATCTACTTAACCATTTCATAAATTATATTAAGGAAAATGAAACTTATTGAAATATTAAATTTTCAAATGAACTGTTTAATCATTCAGGTTAGACAAAATCAATGGGAAAATGTTTTAGGCAAAGAAACTTTGATTCCATTTTGGTTTTGTTGTTGTTGTTGTCATCATGGAAAATTCTATCCTGCTATAATTTTAAAATTCCTTACCTCTCTTTGCTTTTATGCTGTAACTCCTATTTCATTTGCTGAGTAACTGCTATTTCATTGGATGCTTACAACCTCAGAAGCTGGGTTGTTACCATCTGCTTTAGCTTTCTAGAACTGCTGTATCAAAGCACTACAAACTGAGTGGCTTAAACAACAGAAATTTATAGTCTCGCAGACATAGAGACTAGATGTCCAGACCTGAGGTTTTGACTGTGTTGCTTCTTTTTGAGACTATGAGATGACAATCTGTTCCAGGCCTCTCTTCTTGGCTTATAGAGGGCTATCTTCTCCCTGTGTTCCTTCACATCTTTTTCTTTATGCATGTCCATCTCTGTGTCAGAATTTTTCCTTTATATAAGGACACAATCCTTATGTAGGGATGTTGGATTAGGGCTCACCTTAATCCTCTCATCTTAACTTAACCAATTATGTCTTCAAAGATGTTAAGAGAGAGAGAGAGATGGAGATCGAGAGTGACCTACACTTATATACAGATCTCTCTACAGAAAGAGAGATCTATATATAGAGAGATCTCTACAGATACAGAGATAGAGATCTGTCCTATCTATCTATCTATCTATCTATCTATCTATCTATCTATCTAGATGATAGAGATCTGTTGGTTCTGCTTTTCTCGAAAACCCTAAAACACTCAGTCATTGAAAAAAAAAACATTTTTTGTGCTCTATAGACAACTTTTGGAGCAAAACATGTCTGCTCTGCCTCTATGTAGTCATAGGGAAAGGGGAATTTCTACTCTGCCAGACAGTGAATATCTGCTCTCTTCCCTCTCTTTGAAGGAAGGGGTGGCTTATCTGATTCATGAATGTGGCAGTAGAGCCTTCATTTCCCTTTGAGTGTCTTACCAGAGCAAGAATTTGCTGAGTGAACTACCAGCTGCCTAGTGATCAACTCCGCACTTGGCAGCAGTTAAGTACAAAGAAACGACTAGGGAGGGATATTCTGACTTTTCTTGACATGTCTCTGCTTTGCCCCCTCACAATCACCAAAGGCGGAAAGCCACTTATCTCATCAGTGAGTTCAAGAGAAAAAACAAAAACAAGCTCAGCCCATTCTGGCATTCTTTTAAATGTTTCTGCCTGCAGATAATGTATTTTTGTTTTTGTCTTTTATGTGTTCTCAGCCATGTGGTGGTAGGGTTAATGACAGTATTTGCCCCAGAGAAGTGGCCTATATATCTCTTGCTTTTTTTCTTAGTGACTATCTGGGTATGTTAATTCTGGGTGAAGTGTCAGAAAACCCTTTGTAATTGCCTCCTGAAGCTGTATATTCCCATCCAGGCTCTATCAGTAGTAGAGCTGATATTTTGCTTTCAACCTTTCTGACTTCTGTGACTTATTCTCTCAATTCGTTCTGTACACCAGAGGGGAAGAAAAGGTACAATTTGGATCAACCTGATCCTAGTACCAAGAATATAACGTTAATATTTTTTATTTTTATTGAGTTTGTTCTGCTTCCCATATAATAAATATTAATCAGTCTAGCCTCTTACCCAGTACTTGTCAGAGCAGACAAGATTTTTTCTTTTTTCTTTTTTAATCACTTCCTACTGTACAATCCGTGACTGAAACTCAGTTCCATGTAACTTCAATTGCACTTTATGGTCTGTTCTTTGCATCCTCTACATGAAAAACTCATTTGCCTTCCTTTCTTTGGTTAGAGACCAATTACTACCTGAGAGTCACCAGGAAGATTCTCCTCCTAAGGAGAAAATATGCTTTGTAAGATGCTCAAGAAAAACTGATCATTATGAGAAGTGAATGCACTACTCTATGTCGCTCTTCTGATGAAGAGTTAAAATATATATTGGAATCTCAATAATTGCAAGAGATCCTACAACAAAGGAACAAACAATGTTTGATGTAGCAGTTTTCAAATATTCTTCACAGCAGGAGACTTAGTTTATATGTTTATTTCTTTTTGTTCTTTTATCACAGTATCATCTCCCACTTCAGGGATTTTGCTCTGACTATGGTCCTGGGCCTTGATTCATTATCCACTGTAGTAACCATCAGGTGATTTACAATATATGTCTTTGATTATCTTTTTGTTTTTAAATTTAGCACTGTTCCTCACTGTACTATGAACTGCACAAGAGCAGAACTTTGTGCATTGAGTTTTTCTACTTTATTACCAATATTTTCCAACATGCCTTTCAATAGCAAACATTGAAACAAAGGAATAAATCTCAAAAGAATTAGTTTTCTTGTTGCCAGTACACTCCAGCCTGGCCCCTGGTGATGGAGTGAGACTCTGTCTCAAAAAAAAAAAAAAGAATTAGTTTTCTTTTTTTATGGAGTATTCATTACCCAATGTTTTCCTTTCTTATTTTTATATTTCAAATACTAGTATGTTATATTTGATTAAGAGTATTTAAATCTATATTTCAACATTTCAGACTCAAAGTCTTAAGTTTGAAAAATTATTTGATTTCCTATGTCTCCTTCCAAACCAACATATAAAGGTTACACATGTATCATAATTTAATATGATAAAAATCTAAAGCTATGTAAGAATCTGCCTTGTATATAATTTTATTAACTAAAAACATTTTTGGTCATTTATTTCTGTTGACAATATTTCAAAATTAAAAGAAATTGATTTTGGTTTTTTTGTTTGTTTTACTTTTTTTCTTTGCCAGTATTAGTATTTTAGAAAGTTCTAACAGAAACTTCACCCATTTTATTTCATGACCTTGCCAAATTTTCATCGTGGCAGAAAAAAAATTTCTGAATTAAATTTCTAACTTGAAGTATTAATATATTAAATGGTAGTCTTTAAATCAGGACTGCAATGACCAAGCCACCTGGACATGTTGTGAGGTCTGTCTCTACTGAAATAGTCATCCCATCTTGGTTGGCTTGTACAAGCTACATGCCAGAACCTTAAATGGCTTTCAGCTGGTCAATCAACAGCCCTTCTTTGTAAAATATCTCACTTCATATCTGAGCGTAACTCCTTTTATTGAAGTGTAAACAGCCCTTATTTCTTTGGTTAGGATTCTGGTGTTACTCTATAATGTTACAGGTTATGATAGAGTTTCTCTAGATAAGACTGTGTTTGTACTAATAATAAAACTTTGCTTTTCTTATCTACTTATTGGAAAATGCAAATCTTGCTAGGCTTTTCTTTCTGTGTATTTAATAATCCTTACTTTACAGATCTTGCTTTTCACAAAAGCACTGAAATAGAGATATATTTCAGGCTGTTGCCAAAGTAAATGCCACTCTATTTAAGGCAATAAACAAAACCTTCTTCTTCCAGGATTTTCTATGAAACTGTTTTTGCACATAAATATGTTTTCTATGTTTTTTCCATTATAAATTTCAAACCTTCAAGTCATGGCAGGAGGGCAATTTGGATATAGAGAACGAATCTATATACATTAATTTGCTTGCTACATTAATCTGCTTGCTACGTTAATTTGCTTGCTACGTTAATTTGCTTGCTAAGTTAATTTGCTTCAGAAATTTATCTCATCTGGATACATTCTCTTTTATTGTTCAAAATTTTCTTCCATTGTCAATTTTGTCCAATTACAAAAATAAATGAAGAAAAGTAAATATTGAAATATGTTGGGGTTCAGGGGTTCAGGGGAGCCCTCAACTTCCTTGAGATGACATTTCTCCAGGTTCTTGGTCTATCACTCTCTCAAGAATGGGAGAGGAGACCATGGCACAGTGAGCTCGTGAAATAAATACCAGATCCCAAAAGTGTTGCAGAAAAGTGATTTATTTAGGCAGAGAGAAAAAACAGAGGAGAGAGAAAGAAACAGCTAGCTCTCACACTGAATGAGAGAAAGAAAAACAGCTCTCACACTAAATGAGAAGGGTTCCCAGAGGGAGAAAACCAGAGAAGGAAAACTCCCCTCACACTGAGGGAGAGAATCCAGAAAGACAGAATCCAGGAAAGGAAAGACAGCTTCCACACTGTGTGGAAGGGGAGCCCAGAGGGGAAATCCAGGAGGGGAAAGAGAGCTCCCACTATGTGGGAAGGGATTTCAGAGAGCTGGAAATCCGGTGTGGGTGAAGGAGCAGGGGAATTTATCCTGGGAGAAATTCCCACCTCCCCAAGTTCCTCTGGCCAATGAAAGGGGTTCCTTTAAACTTCCGCTGGGGTGATTGACTCTTGGTTTCTTCCTGGGCTCGTGAAATTTAAACATAAACCCATAAACCATTAAATCTCCTGAATGGAGAGAGACTGGAGGGGGCATGGTGCTAAGAAGTTCTTGCCCTTAAAACTATGCCCCCTTGTGGACCTGGAAAAAGAACACGTTTCCTCAATATTCTCTTCTCAGAGTTGAAAGTTTGTTGGCTTTCATTTATCCCCTCACTGAGGAGAATCAGTTTGTAAATTAACTTTTCCCGGGAAACACTACGTGCTTTGAGCAAGATGAATCAATTTGATTTTAAAGTGAAATAGTAAAGCCTTGATAAATAGTCTGCAAGACATTCACTCATAATTAGAATGACTTGAGATAGAAATTTGGCAGCAGTAAAGGTTAATTCCAGAGTAGCTTTTTCAGTTACTCTCCTGTAAACCGGCCACTAAAATGCTTTTAGATTATTCATTTCAGAAATATGCTCTGATGCACATTCATAAGAGCGCCTTTTCCTCTGTGATCTATCTTCTATTGCCAACACTTACAATAAATGCTGTAGTATGAGGTCATATAATACAGTTTGGTGTCTACAAAGAATTCTTGTTTTATACTGTGTCACAAGAGAGAAAAAAAAAAGGAGTGTAGGTATAAATTGGAGAATTGCAATTCATATGATTTGTGAGAAATTAGCTCTGCTTACCACAGAAAGCTTGCAATATATTTGTAGATATGTTAAATGCTAATTATACAGTATCAACATTTTCACAAGGTATTAACTCAAAGACTAAGAAAAACTTTATTTCCCATAAGTTGTGAGTTTGGTGGAGATGGGTCATGTTGGTACTCTAGGAAGCTGACATTGAAATGGAGTTGAGTTTATTGGAGCACAGTTTATTGGAGGATAATGTGAGTGAGAGATTAAAAGGAGAGGACGAAGAGTTGGGAAGGGAAATCTGTCAGATCGTGGTGCAGATATAACACAGGAGAAAGGCTGAAGTAAGAAAGAAAGAGCATCTACAACAGCAGTCCATAATGTACAGCTGACAACGTCAACCCAGTGAGTAACTTGAGAATGAAAATCTGCTATCAGACATGTCCTGCACTGGAGAGAAAGAGCATGTCTGTAGTAGAGTTACAAAGGTCATTTATTGACTTGGGCTACCTGAGAAGAACATAGCCTCCTCTCAAAAGCTAAAGAAGCTTCTGAAGGCACTGAGTCCTGATGTTGTTAACTAACTACGCTACTTTAAGGAAACCCCAAGTAGTGCATCTCCATGGTCGCTTCAGTTCCACTCCTATGTCGTGTGAATAAACTTCTACACACACACGGAGAGAGCATTTCCTCTAGAGTTCTAGTGGGTGCCTCTAGAAGATGAAGAAGGAGATTAATAGGATACATTTAATCCCAATTGCTGTAATTGTTCTTGGTGTCACAACTGGTACCCGTTATTTCCCTTGGAAGTATCTATTCTAAATTTGTTGGCTTTGGCTTGTCACCTTTATGGGTTCCTCTGGCTTCTTGGTGGTAAGTCTCAAACATTCCAATTAGAGAATTTAGACTCAGATAAACATACCTTCTCAGGCTATTTTTGCTACACTTCTCCGTTCATAGTCACAGCCTGGAAATGAAATAACAAGAAGCACCAGAATGATGACCTCAGACCCACATATTTTATTCTTTGCTCCCATGGTGTTACAGCAGCCCTACCTCCTCCATCTGATTAGGATCAATTATTCATACTCAAAGAAGGCTGCTCTTCTTGCTTGGTTCCCCAAACACAAGGAGTTCAAAGTGCCCAACTGGCAATACCAGTTTGTAGGGAATGTGACTTTGCTATGTTCTTTAGCAAGAGTACACAACAGTTAGGGTTCAGACCTTCTAGCCTCGAAGAGTCCTTATTTACAGACATGGGAATTACAGCAAGTAGGGCCACTTTTGCTACCAACCGCTGGTTTGTACACTTCTGTGTTCTTTCTGCTCCACACACACACACACCTCACTATATATAGGCTCTGATTCAGTGTTGAGGCAATCCTGGAGAATGACATCTCATCTTCACAGAGTATTGTCTCTGCTTTGCCTTCAGGCAACTCTAATACTATTAATCTGGATGCATTTGAGGGGAGCATTATGGCCTAGAACCATTGGTTTCCATTGTTATGGGCTCACACCTGTCTCTCCTTTACTGTATCGTGTGTTTTTTGGTTAGATACTATTTTGTGTGGGATTTCATATCTGGATTAATCACTCAATAACCCTGAATGTTGAGGGTGGATGATGATACATGGGCAGTAAAGGCAAATTTATACTCAGAATAATTGTTTACTCCATTGAAGACAACTTAATGGTCCTTCAGGTAAAGAAGAACTCTTATATAGGTTGGTAAACTCCCCAGGGAAGAGTAACATAATGGGGGCTCAACATTGGTCTTTGCTGTGTGTAGGATAAAGATACAGAAAATAGGGAGAGAGATCCAAGATGGCCGATTAACAACAGCTCAGGATTGAAGGTCCCAGTGAAAGCGCAGAGAGCGAGTGGATGCCGCACTTTCAGACAAATTTTTGTTGCCCACAGACTGGGAGATTCCCGGCGGAGGAGCCACACGGGTTGCCAGCGCGACTTTTTTGGCCAGCAGGGCTGTTTTGCTGGTGCCCCCGCACGGCGCTTCTCGGCGCAGAGTATACGGGACGGGGTGCCTTTTGAGTCCGGCTCGGCTGGTCCCACCCCCACAAGGAGAACAGCAATTGGAAGCGCTGAGGACTGAGAGTTTCACAGTAAGCAGAGCTGAACTGGGAAGGTCCAGCTCTGCGGGGAAGGGGCATCCGCCAAAGGAAAACTAAGAAACAGAAAAAATTTCACCCCTGGGCGGAGAGATCCAAGATGGCCGATTAACAACAGCTCAGGATTGTAGCTCCCAGTGAAAGCACAGAGAGCGAGTGGACGCCGCAATTTCAGACGAATTTCTGTGGAACACAAACCGGGAAATTCCCGGTGGAGGAGCCACACGGGTCGCCAGCGCGACTCTTCGCCGGCGCAGCTGTTTTGCCTGTGCCCCAGCGCGGCGCAGCGCTTCTCAGTGCGGAGTATATGCGACTGGGTGCCCTCTGAGTCGGGTTCAGCTGGTCCCACCCCCCCCCCCAAGGAGAACAGCAATTGGAAGCACTGAGGACTGAGAGTTTCACAGTAAGCATGGCTGAACCCGGGAAGGCCTAGCTCTGTGGGGAGAGGGCGTCCGCCGAAGGAAAACTAAGAAACAGAAAAAACTTAATCACCAACAAGCCAGACGTCCACTCAGACCCAATCTGAAAGTCAGCAATTACAAAGACGACAGGTGTATAAATCCACAAAAATGGGAAGAAACCAGTGCAAAAAGGCTGAG